>WOVY01001780.1:0-120186 GCA_013436015.1 Rhipicephalus annulatus | reverse complement strand
CATCACGAGAAAGGCTGCAGATGCGTATGCAGGGCGGTCTATAGATGCATCAATCTGCCACTAACACCGACCATGCACCAATAGGGACCAACCTGGCACTGCTCACTGCAGAAGGTCTGCGTCCTGCAGCAGCTGCAGACGAACTTGACTCGCGGGTCACCGCAGTTGACGCAGACTAGCCCCGCTTGCAGCCAGGACATCTCAGGCGCCGAAAGCTTTGGTTGAAGAGAGAGCAGCTCGGTAGACAGGCCTGCCTGCATGCTGACCTGCACGACACAACAAACCAGAGAGATGCTGTCAGCCTGACATTGAAGTCAGCTTACTTCAAAATTGTGTAAGCAATCAAGCCAGTTCTGCTATGGCTGCAATAGATTATTTATTTGTAATATTGCCAATACCAATAGCGTTACGGTAGTTGGATGCAAAGTTCAGAAATGGTGATGCAACGACAACAAGTTTTCTTTGACAAAATGCGAAATAGTGATGACCAAAATGGCAATGTAGAGAAAACAGGCACGCATATATAGGCATATATAGTAGCCTAATGGCAAATTTGGCAGAGCAAAGAAACGGTACAAAACAAAAGGAACTTGGACAATATTTTTTCTGTCTCCAACCTATCTTCATTAAACGCCACAGAGCAGATCTAAGTAAGGGTAAAGTCAAATATTCCCACGTGAGTTAACGCACATTGTGTATATCGTGTACCGTGTTTTCGTGTAGCAGTTGCCAGTTGAGCTATACTAAGGTAGACAACCGGAAACAACACGTATAAGTGATGTTAAAAGAAAAATCTGGCCCTCAAATATTTACCGAAGAAGAATACGCTTGACCATATTTCATAGGAGATGAGGCAATTTGTAAAAAAAATTCAAATCAAACTTGAAAAAAAAGATGACATGCCATGTTCGCGACGTGCTATGGATGCACAAGGCTCTTGGGCGGATTGCACAATTTACTGGTAATAAAGCAGCAGAAAAAAAATATAGAGAGACAGAGAGCATTCTGCCATAAAAAATTAAATAGTAGATGCATTTGGCTGACTGGGAAGGCGGGCAATCACCACGGTTTGATCAAATGCAATCGGCCTGAATCCTGCTTACAATTTACTTGCCACCCGAGTATATGGTTCAAAATTACAAACATGAAATTCTTTTTAATAGATGACGATACAACATTTATTGATAAAAAAATAAAATATTTTTTTTAAAAAGGAGGAGTACGCACGCAGGGCGGGAATAAAAATATAAGCGCACGACCCGAGTCAGTAGATGCGAAGTTGTTGCAAATATCATGAAAGTGAATGCTCCACAGAAACAGCAAACACAAGATCAGGGGTCGAAGACATCGTAAAAAGGCACCCGTTTGTGGCTTACTGTCTTCTCCGCTAATACACACATATAACAACATTAAAAGTTACTTAGAATGTAAAAGCCATATGAACTGCATCGATACCTGAATGAGCCTGGCATTGACCGTTTCATTCTTGATGACCTGCAACAAGCTAAATCGAGGGCTGTTCCAAAGACTATTTCTCAACTGCCACCACAATTTTTGAACCTCACCCGTTTATAGAGAAATATTCCACATGTTTCGTGTAACACAAAGTGGGCGCTTACTTCGAATATAGTGCAATTATACAAACATAAGCCAAACAGGAAAAGCGTGTGAAAAAGCACCGTTTGAAAAGGTGCGCTATGATCGCAAGCTAGCCGCAAGATTCGCGAACGAACTAAGGACTACGCAGCGAGGGTGTTTTGTGTCGCCGTGCGTTTCACTTGACAGCCTAAACAAGAAGAGGATCACCTTTACTAAGTCAACAAGACCTATACGTAACTGTACAGTGCTTTGGAAACGAGGCGCACTCACCGGACTCTCCTTCTGCAGTAGGTGACTGATGTGCTCCCAAGCAGTGGGCCTGTTTTTGGTGGCTTGCTCGAGCAGTGCCTTCTGGTACAGCTGCTGCTGTTGCTGCTGATGCTGTTGTTGCTGCTGCTGCTGACTAGGCATGTTCTGCTGCTTCATCTTCTCAAGGAGCGCGGACGCCTCGGCCTGCGCTAGCGCGGCCTCCTTGTTGACGCGAAGCTGCTGATACAGGCTGTACGCCATGGCCTGATTGTACATGCTGGCGGCAGCAGATAGACCGGCACGGCCCAGTGGGTATGCGCCAGCAGCCGCAGCCGCCGCTGCCGCAGCAGCCGCGTTGACACCGGCGAGCGATCCACCAGACCCAAGAGCCAGATTAAATTCCTCCTGATGTCGGGCCAATTCGGCAGCCACGTCCCTGGTGTCCTCCGGCCTTGACACCACGGCCGCAGCTGCTTCAGCAAGACGTCGGTGATGAGAGGTTCTCGACATATCGCTGGCTAGGCCAGCCAACGTGTCGGGTCGTGACAATGATGATATGCTTCCGGCGGCGCTGCTATGCGGCTTAGTGAGAGAACTGGGCACAGAAGCGGCCTTTAGGAGAGCAGCAGTCGATGAAGACGAAGCATACTCCCGAAGGCGTCGCGCTGCAGGTGATGAGGTAGGCCGGCTGTCAAAGAGAGAGGTGCACCGTTCGGGTGTTCCACCAGCTGGACACAGCGGCTGCAGCGGCCGCGGCGGATGGGGAAACCATGCTACTAAGTCCCCGTGAGGTGGGCGTTTGAGCAACCGGAGCAGCGGCAGTCGGAGTCGCGGAAGGCCCTTTGGGAAGCAGCAGCCTGGGAGCCCTCTGACTCGAGGCAGCAGCTGCAGCGGCTGAGGAGGAAGAAGAAGGCGACGTCGATGATGCCGACGGGACGCTGAATGCCGATTTGGAAGGTACCGATGATGGCACAGGCCTGGGCGGCTTGTTGTCGCCGCCACGAGGGGAGACCGAGGAGCGAGTCACAGATGCCGAAGGAGGCGCAGTCGATGTGGCACCATTTCTGTCGTACGGCATGAGACCTCGGCCGGGAGAGTCGCGTTCGGAGCCGGAGTTTGCCCGTAGGCGATGTGGTGCCGGTGTTCCTGCGAGGAGAGGGATCGACAAAGCAGGGGAGTGCTGCGTCTGCTGCTGCGAGTGCACAGCCGGCTTCTTCAGAAGATGTGGATCGGCCTCGGTTGGCAAGCTGACACCTAGCGATGCGAGATCCGCGGTAGCCGTGGCAGCCTGCGCGACGATGCTCGGAACGTCCGTGAATCCCGGACTTTCACTAGATTCGCCGGAACCAGACTCGGTAGCGAAGGCGCTGATGGCAGAGCATATTCCGGGGTACTTGCTCTCGAGCTGCTTTAGAGCCTCTTCTTTGGCTGACCGCAAGCTGCTGATGCATGCAAGCTCCTTCTCCTTGTACGTGGCCAATATGGTGAGATGGTGGATCTGCTTTTTGAGCTCCACTATTTTCGACTCGAGCGTAGACATGCCTAGGTTGTTTTCCGGAAAGCTCATAGGCGGCACGGAAGCCATGTTGGACGTTTTCGCTAATGATGACTGCTGTTGATGATGCTGTTGCTGTAGTTGCTGCTGTTGCTGTAGTTGCTGTTGCTGCTGTTGCAGCTGCTGTTCCTGATGCCTCGCCGTGAGGCGGGCGTTCAGGAGGGACTTGGCTTCGTTCGCGACGTCTGTTTCACGTCCTCGTTTGGCAGAGTCTTTGGTCGGTTCGGCCGAGCCGCGGGCATTGCGAGGCTCAAGAATGACCTGGACGGGAGATGAGGCGGCGCTAGAATCGCTTTCCTTTGGTTTTCGACTAGGGTCCAGCAGAAGACGCTGCAAAATAGAGTCCGACGGCGGCTCGCTGGTGCTCGAGGTTCCCGCGCCGCCCTGGGACCCGTTGCTTGAGTTGCTATCGGAGCTGTGGGCTCCGCGCCTTTCGCGTTCCTTGGAGCGGGCAACTTCCTCGGCGTGCGCGGGCGCGACGTGTCGAGAGGACGATGAGTAGTTGATAGGAGAGTTGGCTGGCGCCTCCTGCGACGCAGACTGACTAGTGGTGGCCATTTGCGGTTGCACCTTGCCCACAGGAATGTCCGCTTTTGCTTTAAACGATTGCTCTGCAAGAAGTGAAAAACAAAAAAGCACCGATTGCGTGAGCTACGTAAGAATATGGAAAACTGAGGAACCAAAATTACGCCGTGTGCCAAGTTACGGAAGCCTTCAAAACAGCCGCGCGACATTGTTTATGATCCCGTGCTATGACGTGCCCTCCAAGCAGACCTCAATAAAAACCGATCGGGGTCTCTCTCGCCGAGGCAAATTTGCTCTTTGTGTACCGCTGAGGAGAGAGACCGTGAACGCGACTCATCTAGGTTATCCCGCTCGAATTGGCACACGCGTTTCTTTTTATCGCGGACATGTTGACAGGCCGCCAGATAAGCGTGTTTGCTTGCCGCGCGCGCTAGTCTAACAACGCTTCACAGAACAGATGCCGGTCGGTCCTTCAGAGGCCTGTCTGCTTATAACATGAAGGGGAAAGGTTCCAGGGCGCAGAGAAACGAGGCCATCATTGCCAAAGAAAACCAGAGACGGACATTGCGTTATGTCAAAGAAAACATTTGCCGCCTTAGCAGGCTACGCTGCTTAGAAGTTTCGCCTTTCGAGCTTGTCCGTAAGAGATGACCCACGATTGGAGTGCTTTGGCGGAATCACCCCAAACTTAACCTTACATCCACTGCTAAGTGGTGTTATGCAGACATCTCTGCGGCTGAATTCACTGATTAAACTTCAATGAATCTACAATTGTATACTATGTGTAAGCCGAATTATCAGCAGCGGCTTGTTATGTGGCCTAAAAATATTCAAAACTCTTACAATGTTATCCTAAGGCTAAAATATACCTGTATCCTCTACTTCCTCATTGGATGAATATTCAGCCTATCACGTGATGAGCACACAAAAAACGCCATAGGTTAAGCTGCGCAGTGCAAACGCGGAGAAGTATACACAAGGCCAGCGCGCACTCCCAACTGTTTCGGTTTATCGTTTACCTTGAAATGGAGAGCATGGCAGAGAGCAATTACGAACACTTTTCGCAGCGCATGCTTTAGGTAAGAAAGTTTACTGTTAATAATTATAGTGTTACTGACCGATCTCGCTACAACTATTCTAAAAATTCGGCAGATCCCCCTTACCTGGGAATCGACGTTATGCGAAGCGTGCGAATGGAATGTGAATTTGTTGTAGTTTTAGGGTCGAAACTTTTTATCGCGGCACCCGTTCGTTCCTCGTAGCATGTAACAAGTATAACATTTTGACCTCCAAGGTGGTGCCGGTGAGAGACTTCTTCTGTGCGTTGTTGAACAATAAAAAATAGTGTTCAATGTACATGTCAATGGCTGCTAATGGGGAATGAGAGACAGGAGCATTCGGCTTTTAGCTAACGCGCAGGCTGCGATCAACATTAGCATCAATTGGCATGTACATTGAGCACTATCTGACAAGAAAGGGTTGCTACGTTATACTCGCTGGGTGTAACCTCCTTAGCTTTAGAAAGGTTTAGCGAGCGTTGAGCCGCAGTGCCATGAATACAATGAACTTGTATATACCATGAATGAACTCGAGGTGGTTAAAAATGGGAAGCAGATACGAAGCGCAAGCCGTAAGAAAGTAAAAGGCAAATTCTCCACCTCTCATTTCCCATTAGCAGCCATTGGCATGTACATTGAGCACTATCTGACTGAAAAAGTTTGCTACGTCATACTCGCTCTGCGTAACCTTCCTTGGTTTTCGAAAGGTTTAGCGAGCGTTCGGTCGCAGTGCCATGAATAGAGTGAACTAGTATATACCATGAACTCGAGGTGGTTAAAGGTGGGAAGTGGACCCGAAGCGCAAGCCGTAAGAAAGTGTGCGTGTGCCCCCTCTCGTTTAGTCCTTGGAATGTCCGCTGGATGGCGGTGCTTCTATATGGGGAATATATGATGAAAATATGCGAGATGGTGGTACTTGGAGTGTTGAATAGATGGACGAACGGACACATAGACAGATGCATGGATGGACGCATGAACGGACGCAGGGGCGGCTGCAAGGACGAACGCAGGGACGGACGAACGAATAGACGCACGCACGGACGGGCTGATGGACGCATGGACGGCCACACTGACGGACGCATGGACGGACGAATTCTTCGCCCCACTCTCCATCATTCACTCCGTGGATACGCTGCTATTTTTTTTTAGGGGCGAAGCTCCTTAGGGCGTGGGCTGTGCGTCCCCTGTAGCCTGTATGTAGCCACCTCTAGTTTAGTTCTTGCAGTGTTCACTAGATAGCGGTACCGGCCCCTGTATGTAACCACCTCTAGTTTAGTTCTTGCAGTGTTCACTAGATGGCGGTACCGTCTCCTGTATGTAGCCACCTCTCGTTTAGTTCTTGTAGTGTTTACTAGATGGTGGTACTTGTAGCTGATGATGAAAAGATGCAAGATGTTATAAACTAGAAAGCGGTACTTGTAGTTGATGAAAGACGCGAGATCTTATAAAATAGGAATGATGTCACACATGGCGCGTGTCATTGGTTGAAGGCAATCGTTCGATTTAGTGCGGCGACGTACGCTAGGGGGAGCGATGTAATAAAATCGAGTGGGCAAAATGTACAGAGGATTCATGGTTTACCAGGTTTACCTCCGGAGCTTCGCCCACTCATCATCATTCACTCCGTGGATATGGCGGAATTTTTTTTCTTTACTGAGCGAGATCTGCCAAATTTTTTTTTCAACGATAGTTGTTGCAGAGTTGACTCTAAACAAGCTTCTTCAGTTGACGCATGTGCTTCGTACATCATCCCAGCATGTATTAGCGTCTTCTCAGAATAAACTTAAGCAGTTGGCCGGCAGCGCTGGCCCTACGTTAACATTCCCGCTTCTTTCGTACTGTTTTCACTGAATGTCACGGGAATTTATAATGCGAATTTTTATTGTTCAACAACGCACAGAAGAAATCTCTCACCGGCAACACCTTGGAGGTCAAAATGGATGACTGGTTACACACTACGACTACTACTACGACTACGAGCGACGAACGGGTGCCGCTATAAGGAGCTTCGCCCCTGAAATTCGCAGCGTGTGCGTTAACTAAAAGCCGAATCTCCTGTCTCTTATTCCCCCTTAGCAGCCATTGGCATGTACATTGAGCACTATCTGACAAGAAAGGGTTGCTGCGTTATACTCGCTGGGCATAACCTCCTAGGTTTTACAAAGGAAAGCGAGCGTTGGGCCCCAGTGCCATGAATACAGTGAACTAGTATATACCATGAACTCGAGGTGGTTAAAGGTGGGAAGTAGACACGAAGCGCAAGACGTAAGAAAGTGTGCGTGTGCCACCTCTCGTTTAGTCCTTGGAATGTCCGCTGGATGGCGGTGCATATGCGGAATATATAATGAAAAGATGCGAGATGGTGGCACTGAATAGATGGACGAACGGCCACACAGACAGATGCATGGGCGGACTCACGGATGGCTGCACCGACGGATGGACGCATGGACGGACGCAGGGGCGGATGCATGGACGAACGCAGGGACGGACGCACAGATGGACGTGCGGACGCACGAACAGACGCACGCACGGACGGGCGAATGAACGCACGGACGGTGACACAGACGGATGCATGGACGGACGGAAGCAAGAACGAATGGACGGACGGATGCTTCGCCCCACTCTTCATCATTCACTCCGTGGATATGCTGCTACTTTTTTGTTACCATTGCAACGGCAGTCCCTAATACGCTGGACGTAACAGGCAATATGTCAAGGGCTTTCAGTTCATTTCATTGGGAAGCATTCCGACGTCAGAGGGCGAGGGAAACACAGTAAGGTGAGCCTACGAAAATGGAGTTGAGAGTAAGCATCCGATTTATTGTATTTTGATATCTATAAGCTGAATAAATTTTCACTGCGTTACCCTATCGCTGCCATTCTTGCAGCACTAATCTCTTAAGCCATCAGTGTACGCAACCAGCTAGAAAAAACAAGTGACTATGAATGCTTGATTGATTGATATGTGGGATTTAACGTCCCAAAACCACCATATGATTATGAAAGAGGCCGTAGTGTAGTGGAGGGCTCCGGAAATTCATACCACCTGGGGTTCTTTAACGTGCACCCCAATCTGAGCAGACGGGCCCACAGCATTTCCGCTTCCATCGAAAATGCAGCCGGCGCAGCCGAGATTCAAACCCGCAACCTGTGGGTCAGCAGCCGAGCACCTCAGCCACTTGACCACAACGGTGGGTCACACCAACACTGATCGATTGAGTGTTATATCTTGACGTGCAGAAGCAACGGCTCGGAGGTTTACGCATTTTACTTTGCCTAACAAGAAGAAAACCGCAGTGGCTGTGGCGGCTGCATTTCCGATGAAGGCGGAAATGTTGTAGGCCCGTGTGCTCAGATTTGGGTGCACGTTAAAGAACCCCAGGTGGTCGAAATTTCCGGAGCCCTCCACTACGGCGTCTCTCACAATCATTTAGTGGTTTTGGGACGTTAAACCCCACAAATCAATCAATCAAAATAGCAGTTCACAGGAATGGACACTGCGCTTTGGGTAGCTCAGAAGTTCGATGCGCGTAGGGATGTTTACAAGTTTGGAAGCTACCCGGGCACACCATATAATGTTTACTAAGTAAAATAAAAACACAGGCGCGATGCTAAACACAATCCCAATCAGAAATCGTACACTGCGATATTTATAGCGCAACTTAAACACTACGTTAGGCCACCGCATCAAGTTGCAGAAGACATGCACATTAGATACGCATGATAAGTAGAAATGCCATTTCGTATAGCGGCAACAGCGTGGGCGCAGAATATGCTGGTCTGCCTCGCAGTGTTTACTTCCGCGATTGCTAAATATCGCTGGGCCGTACTTTTTTCGAAAGAAGAACGAACCAACAAACAGGGATCAACCGGCATCGCGAGAAACTAAAGCATGTTTCTATTTCCAGCATGCGAGTTCTTGTAAAACAGCACGCTTCTTGTAAACAGCGTCCCAAAGTGAGAAGCCCAGGAATAACGCGGGCTATTAGTAACCATGCCAACGGAACACGCATGTAGGACTGCACTTGCGAAAGACACCACCCCCGCGATATTACAAAGGCGCGCTTAAAATAGACGCAAGGCGACACTTTCTGACAGGCAACTTGATTAGGGGAAAGGGCACGCGTCTCTCGGGATTTGTTGTACGCGTTCTAAAGCTGTTTTTATGCATAAAAATACATTGCGACCGCCCGCCCACAAAATTGGTACTTTTGTTTGCAGAGAAGAAAAGTTCACTCGCTATTTGTACTCCAAGTTCGACATTGTTTCCAGAATAAAATTAGCTCGTTTGTCCAATTAGCTCGTTCGCCCACCATTTTGCGTATTTGTTCACAGTACTTACTACGAACAGCATAACCTTTTTCCTTACTTATGACGACAACCTTTCTTTTTTTATCTTTTCTACATAAGCGATCTACTTCCTATATTTGGTTGATGAAAGTTTTTTACTGTTATGACTATGTTTATTTGCATTGAAGTGATCTGTGCAGATGTGTGTCGTATAGGTTTAAAAAGGAGTTGGGCTATCAGTCTAGATATTCGCATGTTACCATTTTTAATCAGTCAATAAATTGATTGATATGTGGAGTTTAACGTCCCAAAACCATGGACCACACGATTATGAGAGACGCCGTAGTGGAGGGCTCCGGAAATTTCGACCACCTGGGGTTCTTTAACGTGCACCAAAATCTGTGCACACGGGCCTACAACATTTCCGCCTCCATCGAAAATCACTCCATAAAGCTTTCTCAAAAAAGGCCCTGGAAAACTTTTTAAAATTGGTCAGGAGACGCTGCCGATCGGTAGTCGAGGCTCTCGAGAATATGCAACCCAAATATGGAGCAGCAAGCGACCTCGAAATAACAATAATGAGAAGGATTTCTCGATAAATGAGAATACAAACTCAAAAATCACTCTTCACAGCCATTGATTGAAGCATGGCGCACACGTTCGTTACAGGGGCCGCCGCGGGAGGCCGCAACTTGTCCACGCGTGAGAGCGCGATTGCACTGAAAATCCACGTATCCGCAAGGAAAAAAAAAACGAGACAAAAAGTGCTGAAGGTCACGAGACGCGCGTGACGTACTTTCCTTCCCTGTGCAACACCTCTCTACTTAGCTTCAAGCGCTTTCGCCGGGACGAAAGAAGACTGAATGCAATTGGAGCGTGCTACAAATCTTTGTAACTCTGCTCGTATCTGACGGATTCTAAAACTTATTGCGGTGGTGAATTCTTGAGGCGACAAGCTCCTTTGGCGAAATAATTACATGGCTACTTAAAAAGGTGTTGCAGGAGCCCCTTGAATAATCGATTATACAGAGACGGTTTACATCATCTAAACTAGTGCGCCTTAGGCAACGAAGCAGTCTTTGATGAATTCTGGTGACTGCGTGTGTGTGTGTGCTGTCCTTCGAGCTGTCTTTCTCTCCCTTTTATCTTCATGTTTCAAGCTCACGCATCTCGTTTACAAGCGAAGGGTAGCAAACCGCTTGTGCTAAACCAGTTAACTTCACTGCCTTTCTTTTTCTAAAATCGGCGAGCTGGTACGACGTTATTCACATCAATGCCAAAAACAAAGGAAAAGAAAAAGAAAAAGACAGCGGCACCGTTCCTGCGTCGATGTCTGTCCTTTTATTAATCCCCCGTTTTTGGCGCCGTTTTTATGTTTCCTTTTCTACCTTTTTTTTATTCACTAAGAAACATTGAGTTCACCAAAATATTGACGGATGGACGACTTAATTCTCAACCATCGTCAAGAAGGTGAATTCTGCGCGCGTGAAAAGAGCAAGTGGCCTCATCCATGCGACTATACAAACGCACTCATAGGAATTTGCATGAGTACAGCACTCGGGCGATTTATTCGAGGTACTCAGATTGCGTGGCCGCTCGCCGTGAGGGTGAGTTAGGGTGCGCGCCTTGGTGACGCATAGTGACTCCATCCGGTAGGCAGCCGTCC
Source organism: Rhipicephalus annulatus (assembly GCA_013436015.1). Classification (NCBI taxonomy): domain Eukaryota; kingdom Metazoa; phylum Arthropoda; class Arachnida; order Ixodida; family Ixodidae; genus Rhipicephalus; species Rhipicephalus annulatus. The sequence goes on along the minus strand of WOVY01001780.1, from coordinate 109,244 downwards.
TGCCTCTGGTTCTTGGTCACGCCGGCGAAGCGCACCTCGCCATGCCTTTTAAAACACTGCACTGACGCTGTGCGTTACGAAGGCTAGCAGCGCCACACCGTGTACCCCCCGCGAACCACAAATTGAACGACTATCTACCGGTTGTAGTCGCTACTTGTCACATCTCAATGTACAACTCACTGGCAGCCGCACCACGATCCGAGTATCGCATTTCAATCGTCAAACACATTTTCGTGCACATAGATAATGGTGTCGCTGGTGTCGCTCCCTCCCTTTGTCCGTGTGTCAGTGTGCGCTAAGAAAAAAGTTATCATACACACATATAGTGGGGTGACGCAAGCGCACGCGCTAAAACCCACGCTAGCCTTCCCATACACGAGCGTTATACCTCGCTGATGCGCTTAACGGACGTGCATTCACGGGCGAAGTGTGCTTTCATTCGTTCCAGTGCCGTTTCAAGGGAGTGCATTTCAACTCCTGCCTATGGCTCATTGATGAAGCCTCCACTACGAGAGCAATATGTTCTCGCCCACAGGGTCGCGCAATGTCACTGCGCCAAAACCAGGATGCTTTTGTGAGATCGAAAGACTAATGGAAGCGAAAATGAGACGTGACGGAGCGATCGAGTGCTGCATCGAGATCGCCACCAGCCTGAGAGATATCGATCGGTGGCCTTGGCCGCCACTGGCGGTCACCTCGTGTGTAGAGATACGAGAGAGTATCGGCGCACTTTCGCCTTCTCAGGAGCGTTGCGCCACAACAAAACTCTCGCCGATGAAGGCTGTAATACGCGCTCCGCACACATCCGCGCGGGTTTGTAGATCGCCATAGAACGAGAGAGACCGAGGAACCTGGCATACCTGGAAACTGAGGAGAGAGAGAGAGAGGCCGGACGAGACACCGCGTGATGACGCGTAGTGCATTTTTCGAGAATGGCGGCGTCGCCAGGAAGATAACGGCCACACCACACGTGTGTTCCGTTAACTGCCTCGTTCTAGAATCGCTGCGTCGTTGGGCGTTCCGCGATAACAGATATTAACGCCCGTAGTAGCTTTGTCCTTCCAAGGATGCAGGAATGGTGAAACAGTGGCGTACCCAGAACGTACATACACACATACATACACAGACATACACACATACATACACAGACATACACACACACACATACACACACATACACACATACACACACATACACACATACACACATACACACATACATACACAGACATACATACATACATACATACATACATACATACATACATACATACATACATACATACATACATACATACATACATACATACATACATACTACATACATACATACATACATACATACATACGCACACGCACACACGCACACACACACACATACATACATACATACATACATACATACATACATACATACATACATACATACATACATACATACATACATACATACATACACACACATACATACACATACATACACATACTTACACATTCACACACATACATGCATGCACACACACACACACACAAGCACGCACGCACGCTGTAGTCATTTTGTTTCATCAATAATCTCCGTGAATATGACTGCGCTATGCATGAAACAGAACGCGCCCAGGAAAGCGACACACGAGGTCAGCAGGATTACATAATCTTGAGGCAACATCGCAGGCACTAAAAAACGTTCCGCCGTCCAGGGATGGAAATACCAGACGACGTGTGTAACGGGGCCGACATCCTGAACACCGTTCTGTTTTTTTTTCTGTGTTTTTTTTCGTATAGCTCGCAGCAAACAACTGTTGCCCCCATTGCTCCCTCCAATAACTGAAACGCCACAAAGCCTTTCACTCAAAAAGAAAAAAAGAAACACATTTAAAGAATGAAACAAAGAAGAGCAACGATACATAATATTCAGAGCACATTATTTCTGGGACGCTGGGTCTATCGTAAGTTAATCACGCTATCATGGAAACAGTGACACACACCGCTTATCTCGCGGCGACGCAATGTTTTCAAACAGCGTGTTGTTTGTTCCGCTTTCACAGCAGGTGAGTCGTATAAGCAGACCCGCGATCTCGCGAAATAAGCCTACTGAATTGGATACATGGATTGAAGACACTTACCGCAGCGGCGTGCGACAAAACCGTAAGAGCTCCAGTGAAGCCAGTGTAAAAAGAGGCCCCAGAGCAATAAAAGAGTGCTGACTTATCTACCAGCAACTTTTTTTTCGAAGCTCCCGATTCACCCCACGCAAACACCAGTAAACTGACATTCTTAACTCCTAATAAATATTCTTAATTCAGTGCAAGTACACATTTCCGCCGAAGCAACGTCGGCTGGCACGGTTAGCGGCGTAAGTATCAGTTTGATCAAGGAACCATATTGCGATGGCTACCTCCTGAACGGTTTGCAGCTGAACACCGCTTCAACGAAGTGACCTGCAAACTGAGGTATTCCCCCGTCCTTACCATATATTGCAACGTTTACTGCGAGTTAGGGACATGCGTAGCCAGAATTTTTCTCTTGTGGAATAATGGAGGTTTGAGAGCGTGTATGCAATATACACGCACGTGCAAAATTGCAGACCTCGGGGAGTGGAGTGTTTAAAACCCGGTTTGGAACCCACTTCCCCACCCTCCGGTGCTGTGCACGGCCTTCGGAACAATGTAAAACGGTGTATCTTTGAAGTCTTGACCATTAGTTCGTAAAACAATGCGACAATGCACAGCCTATTTTCCATCAGTACGGCGCGATGAGATGTTCTCACCTTTCACCGACAAATCAAGCGGTTCCAAGCCCGGTTGCTGCTGCTGACGCTTGAGGTGCGCCAACCGGCCAGAGACAGACAGGTCATTGGGTTCCTCCTTGACAACGACGACATCCGGAGACTCGGTCCCAGAAAGCGGCGTAGACAGCGATGTTGGCCACGGGTGCGGCGGCGACGACGACCCCGGCGCATGGTGGCCAGACGATGAAGAGGCCGTCCTCCGATGTGTAGATCCGGGAGGAGACGTCGGCACAGGATGGACACCCTCGTAAGCTGACAGGTTAGGAGCTGCCGATGTACCTCGAACAATGCTGCGCGAACAAACATTTCTCAAACAAGGTCGTATTGACGCCCCAAAGCGAACGAAGAGACTAGAAGTATCATCAACACAGTCCGAATAATAAAAAATTCATATGTATATATATATACCCAACGACCTCACTGGAAGCCGTGAAACTGCACTCCGGACTGTTGTATATGTAATGACGTAAGTGCAATTGGATGTTCGGTGCACCCTTACTGTTACCAAGTGGCAACTGCGCATGTCGTAAACCCTGAAAATGTAATGCGAATCCCACTGCAGTGCACGAGAGTGATGTTTTATTAAGCTGTAATGTGTCTGTCCTTTTCCTGTATGCCTTGTTGCGGGTTGTGTCGGAAAAACAAGATCAAACTGGGCTGCGTAAGAAAAAAAAATCCAGAACAGTCAGCGCAGCGTCAGCAGCTGTCTTCTTGTCTAACGGCAGGCGTGGCGTCAGCGGGATAAGAAACACCGGGACGGCGTAATCAAAAGCGCCGTGTTTTGAAAACGTGACACTTCACCGCAGGACTCTACTCGACTGACGTTTACCAAATACACCGGCCATCCTGCGGTCTTGGGTTATCAGTTTTCCTGGGCGGCCCTACAGAAAACTTGCGAAGTACCACAAGGCACGGAACAACATATAGAATGACGACAGGCACCCTCCACAGAGCGTATTATATTGACACACCCAGATTAGCTCCTGTTACGTGGTCAATCAGGTTAATGAGCTATCGAAGAACAAATTTAGCGCAAAACGATACACGGACACGAGAAGGCACATAACACGTGTCCGTGTATCCATTTGCGCTAAATATAAGTTGTTCAGTCGATTTACCAACGATTCTACGTTGCACTATAAGACTACGATGCTTTTTAGAATAAAAACAAATATCGATGTGCTAATTACGCTCTATCATATATTAGCAAGTTATACGAAATCAACTACATCTGAATACACGCACGGGATCAAATAAACATCGAATGCGTTGCAAACTCGTTCTCATGGGCAGCGGCAGTCACTAGCGATGCGAACTCGCGTCGCCAACGTCTAAATGACGAGTTAAGAGTACAGAGGCTGCGTCATTAACCTCAAACTACCACTGCGAGTCTCACCTGAGAGTTCTCGGTGGCGATTTGAGACGACTTCTGGAAGAGCTCTCAGGAGCGACGGTTGTCTCCGGTGTCCTGGTGTTGTCCCCTTCGTCGTCGTCAATACAAACCACACCAGAATCGGTGGCCGCCTTTCCGGCCTGGCACTCCACACCACGAGCACCAAGGCGCTGCTTCGCCGTGTTCGCAGCCAGAGAGGTGCCGCACAAACGACGATGGGGCGATCGCCGCTGACGCGTCTCGCGCTCACCGCTACAGACGTCCACCTCGCCCACGTGCAACCCTGCGCGCACCCTGTCTTCAGCGTGACGCGATGCGTCGGAGCGCGAGTCGTCAGTATCACAGATCACCAGTTGCGACTCACCGTCGTCGTCGTTCTCGTCGTCATCACTCCCAACACAAACACGTTCACCAACGAGGCCACAATGGGGTGGCTGCTGCTTCTGTGGTCCCTGCAAATGATTACCACCTCGGACAGCAGCCTCTTGACTTTCGCGTGGCATAGACACTTTTTCACGATCACTCACACAGGCTACCCCCGCTCGCGCACTCGCCAGGGGACTTAGTTCGCGGGGCGCCGTCGTCACACTCGGCTCCATGTATCCCAGTTTTGGCGGGTCAGATGACGATAAATAAATACTGGAATTAACCGGTTCGGGGCAAATTATCGGCCCGGCGAGTACACGCTGTTCACCATCACATTTCACATCATCCCTGCCACCGGGGTTAGCTCGAAGCTCGTCACCGGCCCCGCACGATGCCGCATCGTCGGCAGTGAGCGACAGGTTCACGTCCTGAGGAGCACCACATGCCGAGCTGTGGCCGTCTGCAGACGACTCCGTGTTGGAACTGTCCATGTCTGAAGCGAGGTCAATGGAGCGCCGCCGACGCTTGGCGTCCGGTAGCGACTCGGCACCGTCCCGCAGCACGAGTAGCCCGTTGTCCGGATGGTCGGTGGCGGCACCATCCTGCTGCTGCTCCTTCTGGTAGCAGGAGCGCCGCCACTGACTCCTGGTGAGCATCCGCTTAGCGGGCACAGTCTCGCGCTTCTTGTAACGCTTAGAAGTAGGACCGTTGCCTGCGGGCCTCGGAGTTTGAGAACCCTGTTCCGAGGAGGAACCGTTATCGGAACTTCCCCGACGTCGTCTCTTGACAGTTCCTCCGGTTGCGTCAGAATGCTCATGGCGGAGCACGCTGCCAAAACAGATGTCCTCATCATCACCCGCAAAATCTTGGCGGCTGAAGCCGTTGGACTCGCAGAAGCTGCTTATAACATCCTTTAAGTTGCCTTCCGACAGCTTGGATGGTACCTCGCCACTAGTAAATGCGACTCCATCAACGACATCGCGTAGCAATTGCTTGACCGTAAACTCGACGTCGTCCGGCGACGCCATGTGCATGGAAGCCATTTGCGCTCGCTTGAGCGCGTTCTTTCTCTTTGATCCCAAAGGGCGACCCCTCTTACGGAATTTCTTGCAGTCAACGCTGACAATCTTGCCCTCTTCGACTGTAGTGAACACGCTGATGAGATTGTCTAGTCCTCGGCCAGAGGGAGACAGATTGCCCGTGCCCGCTGATGCTGTTGACTTCTCGGTTGACTCACTGGGTTTCAGATCACCTGCGCCATTCGGCAGGGAAGACGCATCCTCTCGCTTGACTTTGTCGACTGGTTGGTTGCTTGGGTCCACTACGGATCCGACCACGTTGTCAGATGCCTCATCGCCGGCGGTATTCGTTGTTTCACCGCACCCTTCTCGCGTGTATTCCGCGCTATTTGAACGGGAGGCCCGGCCCGGAGACCACCGAAGGGCTTCCGTACTATCAGACTCGGCGTCAATGTCGCATGCCTTCCTGCGGTCATCTGGCAACGTCAGTCCTAAGTACTCTCGAGGTGCTGAAACCGCGTCAACGTCGTCGTCACCGGCCTTTGTCGAGGGCGACGCCTGTGATCCTTTCTTGACGTATTCAAGCTCGGCTCGACGCGGTTCACTGTAATCCGACTCGGAAGGCGCCTTCGGAGCCGGCGAAACAGGCGGCTTGGCCGGAGTACGCAGTTCACACTCTTTCGAAGCGCAGCTGCCACGGTCGGCGTCACCGTCGTTACGACTGCCGTTGAGACCGGCGGGGCTATCTTCCTCCACACAAGGTGGCCTTGCGTCCGGATAAGCGGGCGAGTCTAGAGCAGCCGTGCCCTTATCGGCGGCGCACCCGTCATCACAATTCGCACTCGCCACTGGCCCACAACGGACGACATTAGAGTTGGCATCGGGGCCGCTATCGGACGGGTCTTGGGAGATATCACCGTCAGTATTTAATAGTAAGCGGTCACTAGGGGCGCACCCTTTGTTCACGATATCGCTCTTTTCGGCAGCATCGTTGTTTACAAGCGGTGACGCTGTGGTTGTTATTTCGCGAATTTCCTTCCCGCCGGTATTCGGCACTTGACACGCATCGGCAGCCTCATCGGCAGTTTGCTCGGAGCCGCGTGTTTCACTCATCTCGGCGTCCAGCGTTGTACTCACAAGACGCAGCGAGGCTTCGTCCTTGGCATCCGCCGACGCTGCCTTCGATTGACTAGGGGCGCTCGCGACACTAGGATATGCGTAGTCGGGCTGGTAAGTGAAGCCGTAAATATCTGGAGCCGGAAGAACGATGCTGAGCGGCGAAGCTTCAGCACGTTCCCTTGAGAGCAGGAGTGGCTTGGCGACTTCAGCGTCTGTCTTCACTCGGGGCGGTGAAGGGCCGACTCGGCCCCGCTCTTTTTCACAAAGGCGTACGGGCGGCGAGAAAGATCGCTCGGTGTCGTCGGAAGATACGTCGAGAACTCCGCAGCTCTCGCGGCTCCTCCTGGGATCGGTCTCGATCAGAAAGTTGATGATGTCCGACAACTCCTCGCTCTTGTCGACCTCTTCGTCGTCGCTGCTTCTCTCGACTCGCAGTCGGAGAGGCCGTCCCGACAACGGCTCGACGTACTGCGGTGAGCGCGAGGCACCGCTACCCTTGTTGGTGCTTTTGATGGATTCGATCGAATACTGCACCTTCTTTGCGCCACCGTGGGCCGTTGCGGCCTCGGACTCGTGAGCCGATTCGCATTTTGTCGGTCTCTTCGTGCTTATTGCCAACTTAGCCTCCACCGAGCCGAGAGAGAGGCCGTTGGCTGGGCTGGTGTTGGGCAGCTTGAAGACCGTGCGTGACACTCGAGGTGAAGAGTGAACCGAAGCTGCGTCTCAGGTTTAAGATCAAGACGAACCCTTGAGCAGCTTTCAGCTCAACTTGAGCACATTTCTTCTCGAAACGTGTAAACGATTGACGCCACGACTAGAAGTCCGCTGGACAACGCGTAAACTGCGTTCCCACAAATGTCAATGCGATGTCTGAGGGTAACGACACCTTCTTGAGAGTTTTCTAAGAAGCGCTTAACAGCGTGTGAACACAACGGGACAGTTTCTCAGCAGCTCGGTGACGTCACAGCCGTTCAAAGAAAACCGCACCGGTGCAATCGCCTGCCGGGAGTTTCTGCAAGAAAAGACCATTGGTCGGATTAATGAAGAGCTCACGGTTTGGCCAACCGACATGTCAACGCCGTTTTATTAAATAGCACTATACCTTCAATTTAATGTTTGCGCGTTGTGCTTATACAATGAGAGGGGTCGTAACCTTAGACACGATCGACGCTTCATCAACTGTTATGCTTCCACTGTCATTCAGGGTAATGTGCAAGTGTATACCGCTATTTATCCATCGCTTTTGGTTGTTGGAACAGAAGAACATTTCTTGAAAGTAACTATATAGTATGGTGATTTATGATGAATACCACGATTATTCGGTCATAAAAGGTGGAATAGTGAGCACTTGCCGATTTTTTCATGGCGTCTCATGTAGCTTACCTTGTGTGGAAGCGCCAAGAACTTTCCTTGGCAAGCCCCATTAGTATTTCTGATTAACTTCAAATTAAAGTCCAGAGCTTATAATCAGGAGAATAGCAAATGTATCCTATAGACAGAGCAGACGACTGCAGCAGTATTTAGGAAACGGTCTTCAAAAACTGGCTTTGTAACTTCTGCGTACAGGAAAAGCTAATGCAGTCAAAAACATCATTGTGATTACTGATTGAATGATTGATTGGTTGATTGATTTATTTGTGAGATTAACGTCCCAGAACCACCATATTACTATGAGAGACGCCGTAGTGAAGGGCTCCGGAAATTTCGACCACTTAGTGTTTTCCAACGTGCACCTACATATGAGCACTACGATTACTGAGGGATCACTTCGGTAATTTGACTGTTTGATGTCCCTTCCAATTGAGGGAGTTGAACAAACTTTCTTATTTTGTCTAAGTAAAAACAACACCAAGGAAAACCATACCACTGCTTATGTTGCTAAGTGCAACATTTCGAAGTTGCTATGACTTCATGCCTTGCGGCGCAGGAGGCCTTTAAATTGAGAATCTGTATTGATTCTTTCGTAATTCCTAATTGAATGGGAACATGAGTAAACCGCGCACCAGCAAGCCGCGCGACCTATTGTGTGTAACTTATGTGCTTACTCCGCATGTAGTGAAGATTCCGGAAAATTCCGACGGATCACTGAAACTCTGCTGGGCGGTTTTTCCCTTCACATCCTTTTAGAACTTTTCCCGATTCAATTACGGCGGCACTACGTCGCATCGCCAAATAAGTGAGAAATGAGGTTATTAGAGATATCTAATCATCTTCAGCACCATACAGAGCAAGGACGCGTTTGCTTTTTTATTTTAACGCTCAACTGCTACTCGCGCATAGCAATTTTTTTTTCAGACACGCACGTGGTAACCGCAACACCGAAGGCATCCGTTTTCAACAATACCAACAGCCATCATCAACAAACTCACGTTCGCCGTTATCGCACACTTCAAAGTGTTTCTGAAAACATTCGCGTAGAATCGTAAGCCATGGAGGCAGAATACTCTCGAGCCCCGTACCCATAGAGTGCGCGAAAAACAAACAGCAAAAAAAAGCATGAACATGCTTGTAAAGGTGCGTCCTGGCCCGATCGCTCCATATGGCGTTCTTGTTTCGCCTTGATGGCAATGTAGCGCACAGCTGCTCTAGGTGAGAAGGAAATGAAAGAAACAAGAGAAACACGCCTTCGACACGCGCGCCAGTGCCCCTGCAAGCCAGGCACATTTAAACCGTATATAGCGCTGAGCATACGTGAGTGCTCAGGCAAGTGAAAAGCGGGCGTTCCTTCATTACGTCCATTGTAACACATAAACTCGGATAAAGACTAAAGTAAAGTACGATCTGGATCCTTAAAGCAGTCATGGGTGGCTCAAGGAGGTTAAAAAAATGGCAGCATATCCACGGATTAAATGATGGAGAGTGGGGCGAAGCATCCGTCTGTCCATTCGTTCTTGCTTCCGCCCGTCCGTGCGTTCGTCCGTCCGTCCCTGCTATCGTCCGTGCATCCGCTACTGCGTCCGTCCATGCGTCCATCCATCCATGCAACCATCCGTGCGTCCGTCAATGCGTCCATCCGTCCGTGCAGCCAACCGTGTGTCCGTCCCTGCATCTATCTGTGTGTCCGTTCGTCCACCGATTCAACACTCCAAGTACCACCATCTCGCATCTTCTCATCATATATTTCTCATATAAAAGCACCGCCATCCAGCGGACATCACAAGGACTGAACGAGAGGAGGCATACGCACACTTTCTTACGGCTTGCGCTTTGTGTCTACTTCCTACCTTTAACCACCTCGAGTTCATGGTATATACTAGTTCCATGTTTTTCATGGCGCTGCGGCCCAACGTTCACTAAACCTTTCTAAAACTAAGGAGGTTACGCCCAGCGAGTATAACGTAGCAACCCTTTCTTGTCAGATAGTGCTCAATGTACATGCCAATAGCTGCTAAGGGGGAATGAGAGACAGGAGAATTCGGCTTTTAGTTAACGCGGACGGTGCGAATTTTTTATTGTTCAACAATGCACGGAAGAAATCTACCACCGGCACCACCTTGCAGGTCAATATATAAGACTGCTACTACGACTACGAGGGACGAACGGGTGCCGCTATAAGGAGATTTGCCCCTAAAATGTGGCTGATCCTTCTTCGTAGAAATCACTTAAACAAGAAAGTTAAACGTGTTTACAAAGATGTATAGTTGAGCGTTCATTGTGCGCTGTTTCACCACAAGGCTGAATGAATGAACGCTACAGCAGCAAATTGCTAAGTCACGCGAGCAATGGGCGAGTAGCAGCAGCTCAAAACTTGCAGCGCACACCTCTAGCGGAAAGCACGCACAAAATGAGCATGCAGGGCACGATCGTTGACTTACAAGTGTCACAGCTCGACCCTTAAAGCGCGCTGTATAAACAGACAGAAAGGCGCACGAAACGAGCGCACAAGTATGCAGAGGACAAGTGTGAACAACTGTCACAACTCTTACTTCCTCGTGCGCAAACAGTGCGCTCTTTTCGTAAACGTTGCCGCGGCAGCGAGCGAAGTGACCTTGGCGCTCTCCCGAATCACGAGTCTGATAAACGCGCGCAGTGGGAACCACACTCCGCGGAGGCGGCGGCCTCCGAAAGGCGAGGCGACGACGTTGCGGACCCAATGCGCACTCGTCGTGCCATTTAGCTACTGATGCCGAAAACGAACTGGAGCTATGGAGCTCTGAGGACCGCCAAATGGTATATGCTTGCCGTTAGCGCGCTGAACTATAGCGAATTGTGGCGTATAGTGGTTAGCAGCGCGCGCTGCAGTTCGAGAGGTCACTGACTCGACGCTCCGCCGAACATAATTTGCCTATAGTTTATTCCTTGGCAATCTGTTAGTATATATTTTACAACGTCATATCTGTGATGAATATACGTCAGCGGAGCCGTGGTATACCCAAGCATAAATAATTTTCGTCTTAAGAGAAACCTTCTCATAGCCTTAAGTAATACCATTAAACAAAAGAAGAAAGAAAACGCGACAGATACACAACTGTGTGCTTTGTACTAAGCATGGTCTACATGAGACCATGTTTAATACAAAACCAATATAATTCACTGTCAACGGGTTATTAAACATCGCAGACCATGTATACAGGTTGTTTGGCAGCCGTCAAGCTCAGTAGGAAGCGCGAAGACGTAAAGTTTCAGGCTTTCGACTGCGTGAAAAAAAAAATCCAAGAGGAAAAAAAGAATGGTCATGAGGATAGCTTATGAGCAAAAAAATAGGAAAAGAAAAGCCCAATACCTATGAAAGCTACACCATTAGGAATCATGCTTACAAGCTATGCGACTGTGATATAGCCGGCTAGAAAGCAAATATAACACGTGCACAAAAAAAATTTTGCTTCGGCCCATAACATTGTTGCATAAACAGGCCCAGCTGGAAACCCTGCGACTTGTCCAGTCCACGAAAAGAGTACGTCGTTACTGATCGACTGAAGAGCTTACACACGCAGTTGGTGCAGTAGAGCCCACTTGTCAGTGCTTCAGACACTGCGTCATCAACGAGCTCAATATCGAAACCGTTAGATAACAGGGAACGCGAGCAAGCTGAACGCTATCGGCTCCTCCACCCACTACTTTTTCATTGCCACACTGGCCATTACGCAAGAGGCTGATAGTATATGTACTGCACCGCTATGCTCCCTCGCATTTTTTGCATGTCTCAGCGCAAAAGGTATTCCACTCTCGCGCTCCTCCACCAAGGTCAACACAGGTTTCAGTGGCGTGAGGGGACACAAGGTCAGGCCACGCTTCTCGCAGTTACGGTGCGGCAGCGGCGTCAAGATTTAAGCAATCCTTTCGCGAAGCAACTCAAGCTTGTTCAATTGTATGGTGCTTCTCAATGTGTGATCCCACTTCTGCATTTTTGTGATGTTCTTGATCTATTACCGAAGCATTATCTATTCAGGCATTTTGTGTTGTGCTTTCGATTTTGTTTTGCTATCTCCATGCTCATGTATACTTTTTCTAACCACTTCGTGCAGGGGCCTGTACAGAGGCCTACAGCATTGTTAAATGAATAAATAAATAAAATTAAATGCTTCGAAACGTACGCGATGCCTGTAGTTCTATTTCTAAGTGCACGGTAAGTTTTCACGCTCTATATAGTCTACCACAGAAGCGTTGTGTGCATTGCTGTATGAAAGGAAATGCGAGAACGGCCTTCAGCATTTGTGACCCTTATAACACGAGGCTTCTAACGTTCAATTACTTAGTGGTTGCTGTCACTTTAAGGGCTATGGCTATTGTAGTTAGGAGACTCGGATCGCTTGTATTACGGGACACGAAAAGATATACATGCGATGATACACGCCTCACTTATATTGTGGCATCATAACGAAATTTGAAATATAAGCTTATTAACACCTGTAAGTTTATAAGTTTACGTATACTTACGTATACTTAGGTTTCAATATTAGGTTTCCAAACATCATAGGTTATGGTAACTACTTCGTAACTACTTTTAGGTTGCGAAGTAGTTACGAAGTAACTTGCGTAGTTAACTTGCGTAGTTACGAAGTAACTACTTTTAGGTTGCGCTGTTCCTGCATTCAGTTATGTCCTACCAACTTGGCCCAAGCTTCCACGCTTCATAACTATATGCCTTTTGCTTGCAAGAAGCACGGCCACGTGTAATGACAGCTCACAAAGCACTTACAGGAATATATGAGGCAGGTTGTTGTTTTGTTTTTTTTTTGTTTCTGCAGCCGGGTTCAGCTGTCTTGCACACAAAGCTGGCGAACCGATTGCAGCTGAAGTCCTATCCTTTCAGGTGGCTTCAGCTCCGAATCAGCTTACAGCAGAAAAGTAATGAAAACGAGAAATAAAAGATTAAAAACCGCTGTCGGCACACGTAGAGACGTGCGCAGCCGAACGCAACCACAGTATATATGTCGAATCGGACAAAGAATCCTCCTCACGTACAGATCGGAGACAGGTGTAACTGCGACCGCAGGTGTGGATTTCGTAAGAATCCACGTGCCCTATCTACCTCTTTTTTGTGTAAATTTCGTCTGGATTGCCTCGATATCGTCGGCATTGCGTGGGAACAGAACCCCACTGAACTTCGGATGTAAAGCCTACCTGGTACGGAGCGGTATTGTCAACCGACACTCGTGGATGTACAGGCAGCGACCGCATTCCGAAACACCCCCCCCCCCCCTCGCTATTTTCGTCGTACCATACGCGAGATGAAGCAACGTTGTGTATAGCCTCATCGCCCATGTTCCGCAAGCTGTTTGGTGCGTAAGCTTCCGAGAAGATTCCCCGAACAAGAGCGGTTAATTTTATTTATTTATTTTATTTACAAGTACTACTGTCCCATGCCTTGGACATTGCAGGAGCGGGCACAGAAAAATCAACGAAAGCACAGAAACAAAAAATAGTGCGCACAAATTTATGTGACTAACACATAAAATTTTTCCCGAACTCTACAGTTTTCAGTCTACGCAATGCACCGTCAAGCTTGTTCCAAATTTCCACCACACGCGGAAAAAAAAATTTGAAACAATCCAAACGAGACCTGAAGGGTACCAGGTTCAAAGCGTCTGTACTACGTGTTGTACGCGCTGCTATATCAGCGAAAGATAACACGAGCGTCAACGTCACCTCAAGAGCAAAGTACGGATTGAATTCTTTCGCGTTATGCTTTTCGAGGCGTGGCTCTTGCGCGCACGGCTGTTCGAGTTACCAGCTCTTGTTGCTTAAAGTATCTCCCTCACCATTCGCAATACAACGGGAACTACATGTATGCCCAACCACTCACGAACTGTTTCATTCAAACAGCCGATTTGAAAGGTTCACTTGAAACGGATTTCATAGGGCTGTTGATCTGTCACATGGGATAAATAGGGTATTCGGCGTCGGAAGAAGAGTTAGAAACATGGTATGCGTGCGTGCCTATAGGTCTGCGCAGGGACGTTTATTAGCGGGGACCAAGTTTCAAATGTCTTGTTTAACGTCTCAAAACGAGAGACGCCGTAGTAGAGGGCTCCGAAGATTTCGACAACCTGGGGTTCTTTAACGTAAGCCCAAATCTGAGCACAAGGGCCTACAACATTTTCGCCTCCATCGAAAATGCAGCCGCTGCAGCCGCGATTCCATCCCGCGACCTGGGTGTCAGCAGCCGACCTATACGGGTCCTGCAGCCGACCACGGGTCAGTACCTTAACCATTAGACCACCGCGGCGGGGCACGGGGACCAAGTTTGACGCACGAGTTTCCATTCGCTCTAACTGTCGCTTTCATCGTGAGTGTCGCTTTGATCAATCGCAGACGGCTAATGGCGGCGAAGAGCATAGAAAAAGGAATGAAATCGTTCCGCAATTGCAGCCCTAATTTGACTGGCATGGTAACGCAATAATTCTTATGCACGAGCCTCTAAAAAGGGAGAAATAAATAGGAAAAAAGATAGAGAAAAAGAATTAGGTATAAAGAAACGGAATAAACAGTGAAAGAACTTCATTCGGTCCACAATCATCATCATCAACATCATCATCAGCCTGTCTACGTCCACTGCAGGACAAAGGCCTCTCCCATGTTCCGCCAGTTAACCCGGTCCTGTGCTTGCAGTTGCCAATTTATACCCGCAAACTTCTTAATCTCATCTGCCCACCTAACCTTCTGTCTTCCCCTACCCCGCTTCCCTTCTCTGGGAATCCAGTTGGTGACCCTTAATGACCAGCGGTTATCCTGTCTACGTGCTACATGCCCGGCCCATGTCCATTTCCTCTTCTTTATTGCAGCTATGATATCCTTAACTCCCGTTTGTCCCCTAATCCACTCTGCTCTCTTCTTGTCTCTTAAGGTTACACCTACCATTTTTCTTTCCATTGCTCGCTGCGTCGTCCTCAATTTAAGTTGAACCCTCTTTGTGAGTCTCCAGGTTTCTGCACCGTAGCTAAGTACCGGCAAGATACAGCTGTTATCATACCTTCCTCTTGAGGGACAGTGGCAATCTACTTGTCATAATTTGAGAGTGCCTGCCGAATGTGCTCCACCCCATTCTTATTCTTATAGTTACTTCAATCTCGTGGTTAGGCTCTGCGGTTATTACCTGCCCTAAGTAGACAGTCTTTTACAACTTCAAGTGCACTATTACCTATCGCAAAGCGCTGCTCCTTTCCGAGCTTGTTGTACATTACTTTCGTTTTCTGCAGATTAATTTTAAGACCCACCTTTCTGCTCTCCTTGTCTAACTCCGTAATCATGAGTTGCAATTCGTCCCCTGAGTTACTAAGCAATACAATGTTATCGGCGAAGCGCAGGTTACTGAGGTACTCTCCATTAACTCTTATCCCTAACTGTTCCCATTCTAGGCTTCTGAAAACGTCCTGTAAGCACGCAGTGAATAGCATTGGGGAGATTGTGTCCCCCTGCCTTACACCCTTCTTTATTGGTATTCTGTTGCTTTTTTATGAAGCACTATGGTAGCAGTTGATCCCCTGTAGATTTCTTCCAGAATGTTTATATATATTTCATCTACGCCCTGATTCCGCAGTGTCTGTATGACGGCTGATATTTCTACTGAATCAAACGCCTTCTCGTAATCTATGAAGGGTATGTATAGTGGTTGGTTATACTCTGAGCATTTCTCTATTACCTGATTGATAGTATGAATGTGGTCAATTGTTGAGTAGCCTGTTCTAAATCCTGCTTGTTCCTTTGGTTGATTGAATTCTAATGTTTTCTTTACTCTGCTAGCAATTACCTTAGCTTGTATACTACAGAGAGCAAGCTGATCGGCCTGTAATTCTTCAAGTCCTTGTCATCTCCTTTCTTATGGATTAAGATGATGTTAGCGTTCTTCCAAGACTCTGGTACTTTTCCCGTCAGGAGACACCTCGTAAATAGAGTGGCTAGTTTTTCTAACACAATCTGCCCTCCATCTTTCAGCAGATCTGATGTTACCCGATCCTCACCAGCAGCTTTGCCTCTTTGCATGCTCTCCAAAGCTTTTCTGACTTCTATCATTACCGGTGGGGTGTCGTCTGGGTTACTGCTAGTTCTTATAGTATTAAGGTCGTGGTTGTCTCGGCTACTGTACAGATCTCTGTAAAACTCCTCCGCTATTTTAACTATCCTATTCATATTGGTAGTTATTTTGCCTTCTTTGTCCCTTAGTGCATACATCCGCCTTTTGCCTATCCCAAGTTTTCTCTTCACTGCTTTGACGCTTCCTCCGTTTTTCAGAGCGTGCTGAATTCTCTCCATGTTATACCTTCTTACATCACATACTTTACGTCTATTAATCAACTTCGAAAGCTCTGCCAGTTCTATTTTGTCTGTTGCACTTGACACTTTCATGATTTGACGCTTCTTAATTAGGTTCTTCGTTTCCTGGGAAAGCTTGCCGGTGTCCTGTCTAGCTACCCTGCCTCCAACTTCCACTGCACACTCCGTGATGATACTCGTCAGATTATCATTCATTGTATCTACGCTAAGGTTGGTTTCCTCGCTAAGAGCAGAGTACCTGTTCTGCAGTGACACTCTGAATTCCTGTACTTTCCCTGTCAGTGCTAGCTCATTGATTGGCTTCTTGCGTATCAGTTTCTGTCGTTCCTTCTTCAAGTCTGGCGGATTCGAGCCCGTACCATTCTATGGTCACTGCATCTTACCTTGCCTACCACTTCCACATCCTGCACGACTCCTGGGTGTGCAGTTAGTATAAAGTCTATTTCGTTCTTATTTACGCCATTAGGGCTTCTCCATGTCCACTTGCGGTTTTCTCGTTTTCGATAGAAGGTGTTCAAAATACGCAGATTATTGCGTTCTGCGAATTCTACTAGTAGCTCTCCTCTGGCGTTTCTAGTGCCGATGCCATAATCTCCTACTGCCTGGTCTCCAGCCTGCTTCTTCCCTACCTTTGCATTAAAGTCGCCCATTACTATTGTATACTGTCTCATTGCCGATTCCACGTCTTCATAGAAGCTTTCAACTGAAGCGTCATCATGGCTGGATGTAGGCGCGTAAGCCTGTACTACCTTCATTTTGTATCTTTTATTCAGTTTAATTACAATGCCTACCACCCTTTCATTAATGCTATAGTAATCCTCTATGTTGCCAGCTATGTTTCTGTGAGTTAGGAACCCTACTCCCAGTTCTCTTCTGTCTGCCAAGCCCCGATAGCAAATGACGTGCCCATTCTGTAGCACAGTATAGGCCTCATCTGTCCTCCTAACCTCACTCAGCCCTATGATATCCCATTTAATGCCTTCTAGCTCCTCGAATAATACAGCTAGACTTCCCTCACTAGATAACGTTCTAACGTTAAACGTTGCTAAGTTCAAGTTCCAATGGTGGCCTGTCCGTATCCAGAGATTCCCAGCACCCTCTGCTGCTTTGCAGATCTGACCGCCGCCGTGGTCAGTTGCTCCGCAGCTGGTGGGAACTGAGGGCCGTGAGTTAATTGACGAATGCCTACGGGAGGGGATGGCCAGATACTGCACCAGGGTGGCCAAGCCTTCTCTGGTGAGATCATCGGTGCGTACCGGCTTTAAGCCGGTACGATCAGACAGTAGACGCGAACAAACTCAACGCCACCTGGCTCGGTTTACTCGGGGACCCACGAAAAACATGAAAGTCCTCATGCGGGCCCTCTAGACTGCCAGGGTTTGAGAGGTCAGTTTCTAGACCCTTGATGAGCATCTCCGTTCTCCCTTGGGGGAAAGGGTGACCGACGGAAGCGCAGCCACAGCGTGCGTGTTCTGTGAGCGGAACACAAGGTGAAGAGGGCGTAGACAGTGCGTTCCGGCTAAGGAAGATGCTGTATCATTTTTCTGTTCCCTCAGAACGAAGAAACGGTCAGCATAAAACCACTCTGTTAAAAAAAAAGAACTATTTTCCTTGCTCGAAGAATGCATCAGAACAAGGCTGCGCATATGAGACGCGCCTAGAGTACAAGCTTGAACAGAAGAGCATACGCGACATTCTGGAGCACCAAGCAATATTAACAACATATCCAGTAAAACTAATGTAAACACTAACACGGAACGGTGAAAAAATTACAAACTTAATTCGCCGAGGGAAAAAAAGAAACTGAAGCGGGTCGTGGAAGTATAAGGAGGCGATGAAAGCCGCCGGAAATAAATGAAACGCGCCAAGTGAAGACGTAATTCGACAGAATAGCAAGCGCCACTTCGTTTTCAATATCACTCCGCGTGCGCAAGAGCCGAGAATAAACTTAGGCCCGTTCGCGATTGAATTCCCAGACTCCGAGTAGCGCCTAGCAACGGTGTGTCCTCCTTACGTAAATACGTTAATGCTATATACTAAGCAAGGTACGCTGTTCCTCTGCGTAATAAGTGATATCCATAGAAGCGGGGAGTACTGCGTTTAGCACACCATATGCTCTTGCAAGAACAGAAGGAGATGGGCTAACTAATTTACGTTCACAATGCATCCAGCATCCGCGAGCTCTTCCTTTGTCCGGTCTTATAAAGTAATTGCTACACAAGGCAAAGTAATTGCTACACACAAAGGAAGGAAGGAAAATGGGAGGAAAAGAACGGCAGGGAGGTCAACCAGCCTATAGGCAGCCGGTTTGCTACCCTTCGCATAAGAGGGGAATGGGGGAGATGAAAGATAGAGCGGATAGAGGGAAGAGATATAAACACAACACATTAGGCAGCACACGCGCGCACACTCAGTCATGGTCCAGTCTTGTCTTTCGGGGTGTGTGAGATTGCTGTTACAGCCGCTTGTTCAAGTCCGTGTCGCGTAGGAATTTCAAAAGACTGCAGTAACATACAACGGTAACATTACACCGGGCAGTCGAAAAAAAAAATAGGAGGAGCTGGTAAAGGCTGTCCACAAAGTGTTATTTGCCACGGCATATCCGGATTCGCTAATGTACACTTCTAGTATTCACTTTGGTTGGCCTTTTTTCTTAAATACAATTTCAACGCAAGTTCTTGTGATTCGTACTATGGAACGTAACAATCAGTGTCAAGGACTGTGACAAAAGCGAAGTCTCTACAACATGCAATAAAAAAGCCCGTTAATTTGGATTTCATGCGACCGGAAAAACATTTCGAATCAGGAATCAACCGAATACCGAATTATTGCAAGAATCAATGAAACAGTAAATAAATGTATACAATATTATACCACTTTATTTTCTTACGCCACGCGTAAATGCAGTAATCACTCTGCATAAGAGGAGTGCAAAAGCCGCCGTTTTCGTCATTTGAGGCACCCTATGTGAACGAGGTATGCCATCCTGTGTCTCAAGGAGAAACGTGCTCTGAACCGCATACATCATTACGTACTATAGCAACGCGATTGTCGATGTCGACCACACCTTTCTGAAAGACCACGGCCATTTCGGCAGTTGCTGAAAGCCGTTTCCGCTCGTCTGCTTCGTACATTCGCGCCGCTTCGCGCTCACATAGAATCATCCGAATCACCCGAGTTGCGGCCGAATTCGAGCGCTTCAAGGGAAGTTGGATGGCATTAAACAACGCATACGCTGGCCGGGATTAGAGGATCTGTTCGAATAATCCACCATCCCGAATTAACGAGCATATACTCGAAAAGGTCAGCGTGGCCCGAGTATACATCAATGCTAGCCGTTTTGTGAATGAAGCTTCAACGGCAGCGTCTCGACGGCAGCGCCGCCTATTTAAAAAGCGACACACACGCACAGTTTCAAAAGGAATAGGGCAATGCAACCTACACACTTATCGACCAGCGCTGCTCCATAAATACCTTCGTGTCATTTCCGCGATGCAGATACCGGTGAAGCGCGCAAGGGATACAGAGACAGAGAGAGGTAGCGAAGGATAGAGAGAGAGAGAAAATACATGTAATACGGCGGAAAATTCCACACGCGTCATCTTCGCGGAAGCTGCTCATTCGCTTCCGCGAAGAAGTTGCGTGGGATATTCCACGTTTAGATCCCTCTTTTCAACGGTTATTCCAGCGTGGTTCCGCCGCCCACGCCGCTCCAGTGTAGGGAAAACATGTCACACGCGAAAAGGAAAGCAACCTTTCTAGCCTGGGGCATGACAGTTTTCCCCATTAAACTTAAACGAACAACATGTCTGCTCTGCAATCCTTCTGTATACAATAGCAGGACATGAACTACAGCACCCGGATTTTCGCAACATTCGATTCCCCACCGTTTGTTTGCGAAGTTTGTGCGTCGCTCACCGAGTGCAAATGAGCAATTAGTAGTGACAGGATAGACATATATCAGCGTATATAGGGGACGAGAAAGAAACGCGAACAGCGTGGCGCGTTATCTTTATCGCGCTTTTATCTTGATAATATTTAAATGATACTACAGTGGTGCTTTATTATATCACGAATGATGGGTTATATTCTCGTCTAGCAACAGTCGGCAGGGGGGAAAAATGCAAAATGGCCCTGAGCGTCGATTCCGCGCTGTTCGCCTTCGTTTCCATCGCAATAGTGTTCATTCTCTGGTAGTTCGATCGGCCACTCGGACGAAGTGTCCGTTTTCAATAACGACTGAACATCCACGGCCCATGTTCAACGGCGGTGTTTACGTTGGTTTCGCACTGAGAAATGTACAGTTGATTCTAGGGGACATCGTAGTGTTTGCGGGCCCCGTTTCTTGGCTGCAGTGGTGTAATCGCCTTTCGTTTTCTTTTTTTTTTTCGATCAGCCTCAGTTGTAGCGCACTGCCTTCGTGAAGCCGAGCAGCAACCACTAAGGAAGCCCGTTGGGAAAGCTCAACCATGAGTGTTTTGATTTAGTTTTAAACCAGCTCGTAATTCAAGCTCCCACTCTTCTACGTAGTAGAACGGCGGTAAAAAACTCGCACACTTTATAAATTCCAAAAATCGCGTGGCCGTTCGATCGACTTACTAGGCCACGTTTTTTGTTGTTTTTCGTGCATGTAACTCACAGTGGAATTGGCATAGGTTTTCAGCGAACACACATAGGAATTAACAAAGTGCCCTTCAGCTTTTTTTTTCTTTCCGCTTCCATGGCCTCAGTGCCCGGTGACATGTTAGACCGCCTCAAACACATTTCACTCATCCTTATTCTGATGTTTCTAGGGGCAATTCTAGGGGCGATTCCCCGAACCACTGGCTGTGAAATCACCCCCATCTCGGGAGCCATCCGACTAACTCGACCGCTGCAACAAGATGTCTGACGAAGGAAAGTTTCCGCGCGCACCACTATGCCATCACGTGATTGTTGAGAGAGTGAGGGGGGAGGCCACAGCTGGCGCCGCTCCAGGGCACGGATGGACGGATGGTCGGACGTGGCGAGTTTGAGCCATCAAATGCTTTCACCTTAAGATGCCCCATGCGGTGCAGAGTGCGGCAGCGGAACGTCCCTTGCGATGGTGTCATTGCGTATTACTCTTTCTAAAGCAAACTCAGTTTAGCTGTGAATCATAAACGCAATCACAGGTCAATGTGTGAAAATTTCGAATGAGAAACGACATTGGTGCTGGCGTATTGTTATCCGTGAGAAGAACCAGTTGATTACGTGCCTTTGTGTCGTAATACGATTGTGTGACTCGTGAGTGCAAGTGGCATGCACTAATTGATTGATTTGTGGGGTTTAACGTCCCAAAACCACCATATGATTGAATGATTGATTGATTGATTGATTGATATGTGGGGTTTAACGTCCCAAAACCACTATATGATTATGAGAGACGCCGTAGTGGAGGGCTCCGGAAATTTCGACCACCTGGGGTTCTTTAACGTGCACCCAAATCTGAGTACATGGGCCTAAAACATTTCCGCCTTCATCGGAAATGCAGCCGCCACAGCCGGGATTTGATCCCGCGACCTGCGGGTTAGCAGCTGAGTACCTTAGCCACTAGACCACCGTGGCGGGGCGGGCATGCACTAATATCGTCGCTTCACAAGTGAAAATTCTATAGAAAAATATCATGGGAAACCTTGAATCACGGTAAGCGATATCAAACACTGCGAAGGCTCTGTCTAAACTGGTCGTTTGTCATCCGTTACATCCGTCTCACTTACCGTCAGCGGTATCGCGTATTTGCCTCTACAGCTGACAAGTGTAGATGTCTATGGCAAGCACTCCAGCTAGCTGCAATGGTCGAGTGTCAACGCAAACACAACGAGCTCTGCCTGCGTCTCTCGACGCTTCGTAGTCGGTGTCGGCCAACGCTACACTACCACTGCTCACTTATATGTGGTGCTCCATGTATTCGGAATTCATTTTTCTTTATATTCGGAGGGTGTCATTCAGGGCCTAATTTTGGGAATAATTTCGGCATTCATTTGAGCTTACATCTCGTAAATCGCAGAAACGTGTAAACACATAAGCACGAATGATTCAATACAAAACACCTACAATACGATTGTTTTCATGACAAACTTCAAGCTCAATGAGTAATAGACTCAAGCATACTTTACGAGGTTACAGTTACGAATGGAGGAACGTACCTTTCGATAGATGATTCTCAGCTTTGAAAATGCCCATTTAAAATTGGAGTTTAACGGATATATCCAAATGGCCAAAAATTTCGCTGGCGAGTGTTTATCGGTTTTAGTTTTTCGAAATAATCCATACACACAGAGCTAGATCTACTTATGTGCTGAATGCATGGACTGCGTCTATTTATAGGGTATCATTCAGCAGTTTCATACTGGCAAGCCATTATAAAAAAGGATTTTTTATGAGTTTTTATACGGCATTGAGTCACCACAGTGCTGTGGTGCATCAACCGCAAACGGTACCAACGTTCTAGGTTCGCTTATCATGCTTTAAAAATAGAAGTTATGTTGAACTTGCCATCTGCCGTAAAGCGTATATTTTCTGGGTAGATTTCGAAAGCTATCGCTTCAATATTTGTCTCGTACACCACGTTCCAGCCAGAGTCTCATTGCGGGTTAAGAAAAAAAAAATTGTCCAGCTGGTACCAAGTACTCCAAGTTACTTAACACTTCCTTCACACATCTGGGAATGTCAAGAACATTTTGTTATATATATATATATACAGGGACAACATATTGCTCGCCCATAGTAAAGTATATCATACTCTAAATCATCAAACATTTCTTCTAAAGGCTGTTCACTTGATCAGTTGTGTGTCTCTGTTGTCGGGAAAGCTCGCATAGTTGAGTCCGAAGTATTCGAAATCGTCAAACAGTTTTTCTGAACACACTCCCACGTTGGTGGAGCTACGTTGCATGGTATAGGGCGGCTTGCTGTTCCCCCGAAGTATAATGCTTCGTACCCTCTGCGGGTGAGCAGTAAATTGTTAAGAGGAGGTGCGATTCAGGAGAAAAGTTGCGTCAATTAGTAGCCTAGGGCAATGAAATTTTTGTTGTATGCTTCTATGGTGATTTCAAATGTGTAATTAGGTTTACAGTAAGTTTCACAGTTTTCCTTTTGTGCCATAACAATGTGTAAAGTACAGCTCGTTGTAGATAATTTTTTATGCCACTAAACTTTTATAGTTATAAGACATTAACGGCTCATATTGCTCCACCTTAACAATATAATGAAAATAACTATTCAGAAGTGCGTATAAAACATTTTGATGGTAAACAAATTTGTAATGCGAGAAGTATCCGAATCCTCAGCCCATACTGACTGCTCAAAGCCCAGGTAATTACTCAACCCATACTAATTGCTTGAATGTTCGTAGTAATTATACGAGTGATATCAAGATTTAGAGGAGATAATTGCACATTCGACATGTCAAGCAATATGTGGGCGAAATATCCTGAGAAAACCGCATTGTAAACGTAGAAGTGAAAGCTTATCTATGCGGAAAAAAAATGCTTTTCGAGATGATTTCTTCCATCATGAGAGCCTGGGAATTCTGGGTATAATAATTATGTAGCTTTAGTGAACCCTTATGCGAAATACGACGGTGAGCAGATAGGCGACAATTTGCAGGGCACTCTATACAATGAGCACTTTTAATTTTTTTTAGTAGCCACCTCGTGCTCTTCAAAAACGATTTTAACCAACTTCAAGTTTATTTCCAATCTTCAGTTCTTTTGTTTTTGTTGTGAAAGAATAAAAACTAAACTTGTGAAGCAAATAAAAACGAGAAATGCGAAATTTTGTGGATGAAAAAAGCGTCCGTTTTTCGACTCGCATCTCCCCTTAAATACTTTCTTGGTGCTCTCTCTTTATCTATTCAACATCGACCTCCCCAATGAATTGACAAAACTAGGGCTGCTTCTACTTCTGCCGTTACCTTCTTCATTTCTTATTCAACCTGACGCTGCACTGCGACCCCTATTGGGCTGCAAAAAGTAGCTCCATTTCTCCAACTAACCACTTTCCGCGCTACTCGCAGGTAACGCGGAATCGAACACGAGACCTTCGGGTCAGCAGCAGAGCACCGTAAACCTTACAACATCACGGCAAACTCGCACCTGTGCAGGGTTCGCGTTAGTGGAGCTGATTTCCCTCACCAGTTATTTTATTACTATACCGCATAAAACTTGCCCCACTCAAAGTTGAACTGCCGGCGTCTCGCGCGTGCGCGCAGCCTCACACCACGTTTAACGTTTAAGCTCTTAGCGTGGTTATCGCTTACGTTACGCTAAAACAGTCGTACGAGTGCGGCTCTGTGAACGTACCTCCGCTTCATTCGTATCCCTTTCAATATCCGCAAGCCACTCGACGACAGCGAGAAGTGACAAGAGCGGGACAAGGGCCGGGCAAGGCCGCTAGCTACACTTTGCCCGTTTGTTAGTTGTGTTTTTTTTCTCCCCGCTGACGTAACACCGCTCTCGGGGAAAGAAAACGAACCAAAAGGCGAGCGAGGACAAACAGCTGCATGGCGAAGGCAAAATGAGGGCGACAGAGATACAGTCTCGTCACACTGAGGCTTTAGCAAACGCGCTGGATTTATCGGCTTACGCGACTATCGCAACAGCGCGAGCGGTGGCTATAAAGACAAGAGAACAGAAAGAAAAAGCAAACACACCGCCGATGCTTTACCGAGGCCATCAGCAGCGCGAACGGGGTCAGGAGCCGGAGACATCGCTAAACAGTGCCCGAGACGATGTATAGTTCCGGGCGTATTAAAAATGACCACAGGGGAGTGACGTGCCGGTAATAAATCACTGTATAGGTAAAGAACCGACTCGCTTACGTAAATTGAAACTTTCGACCTTGCACCAACGCTATCGAAATAGTTTACACCATTATTAAAATTTTAAGCTTCAAGCCCGGTGGTGAAGTCTTACAGCAGCGCAGTAACAAACACAAAGGGCCAGATGAAGACAGGACATGCGCCGTCCTGCACTTGACCGGTCTTCATCTCAACCTTGGCATTTATTAACGCGCTGCTGTAATACTTCAGTACGAACCTAAACCAGCTCGCCTACCTAGCCCTTATTCCACAACGATGATTTTCTGTGTATACTGTAGTGTGTCAGGATGAGAAGTTGAGAATGAGCGGTGATTAATTTGTAACACTTCACATTTTTTAAGTTGCAAATAAATTCAAGAACGTGGAGTTTTTTAGTAGAATATGATGTTAGCTAGTTAAAGCTTGAAGCATAGATAATATGATTATCATAATGGTTCCGTGGTTGAAAGCCGGTACCCCATTACAAAAGGCACACACGCTACTGCGCCTATTCCCTTAAGGCCATAGCAAATTCGAAAAGGTTTCATGCACTGAGTGTTTGAAATATGCGCTAAGAATAAAATGTCGCTATCGCGTTCAACTACTAAAGGCGAAGGTTCGTGGTCACCCAAATTTTCGCATGTCTGCATGTCAATTTGCGTATAGTTTTTAGCATCAATATACGTTTCGTATACCCTGCACTTCTGAATTTCGTCCTTATAAGAATGCGCTCAGTGTGACAGGGACTCGACCCCGCGTTCTGGGGTTTATCAGCGCAACACCACAGACAGCCGCTAAGCTATACCACGTCGGATATTTGTAGCGCAAGGTCAAAATAAGAAAGGCAATCTATTTCGTTGCTATGGAGGCAGTCGTATTCTAATATTACTACAAGGTGACAACGCTTTCTATTGTTATCACTATTCAAGGGCATAAGCGCCTTTTCGATTACTTAGAGGACAGAAAAAAGAAAATACATGCACGAACGAAAAGACTATAGCAACAGCGGTGTTGCTCCATTCCCCCCTTCCTCTTTTTTTTTAGAGTTATGACTCCATACAAGATTGATTATAGACAACTTTTATAGAATCTGAACGCAAATTAAAGAACTGACAACGCATGCAAGCGCTGACTGCGTTCGCTATGGCGCCTTTTAAAGCAGTATGCTGGTAAAAGGATTTCGCTCGGAAGACTCGGTTGGCTCTGGGTACACCGCAATATCTTGTAGACTGTTTTGCCAGTGGGCTTCGGTATACAGCCATACTGAGTTGTTAACCTGCGCATCCTTAAGTATAAACGAACAGTCCTAGGGTAGAAGCGTACGCATGAAAACGGTTCGGCTTAAGGCCATCTACGTTTCTCGGCCTTGTTAATTTCTCGTCACAACATGCAAATTCGGATAACTTTCGCTTAAATGATAGTGTACTTAGTTGAACGTAAAGTTGGCTATTTTGCGCATGGGTTTCGGTGCCGCCATATTGGGCTCTTATCCTCTGCGTTTCGCATCTAACAAGTTAACGAAGAGTCTTACGCAGATGCATATGCATGACAACGGTTGGGTTGGTGCGTACGATGTCTCATAGCCTTAATGATTCACTTTGAAATACACCTCACACCATTCAAACATATATCCTGCTTTCAAGAAAAAGGAAAATGAACTGTCTGTAGCTGCTTTTTAGGTCTGTGTGTTGGATAACGACGCTGCAAACAGGGACGCTTTTTCATTACTGTAGAAAAAAAAAAGGTGATCCAAAACGGTCAGCGAAGGTCAAAAGGGTTTGGAATGTCTTATTTGCTTTGACATTTAGCATTTGGTCCTACTTTCAAAACAGCATTTTTTGTTTTATCACTCGCGTCACCACTAAGAAAATAAGCACAACTAGAACCTAATAATAATGTTGACTACAAGCTTCAAGCCACTGCTAGCGTGCATTGTGGCATTCAGTTTTTTGGACAGTGCAGCGCAAGTTTTGAACACTTGCAACGAACCGAGCAGGATTCAAAACGAATACCGGCTTATACACAGTAACTTCGTCAGGCATTTTTTTTCTGTTATTCTTACATTAAATAAATAACTTGACAAATCGAACGAACTTTTTTAGGCGCGTAGCCATGGATAGGCAATTGGGAAAAGGGGGTGGATGATTCCTATTATTTGCCCTACATGTATTATCATATATGTGTTTGTATGCGCATTCATATATATTTTCTACACTCTTGCTTCACCGCAATGACATTGCTGGAGCTGTCAATTAGATGTCGTTCTCCATGAAAAGTATCATCAAGGTCCAATCGAAGTTGCGTTAATCCTGCATATGGGTCTGCTTCCATGGATGACAGTATTGAAGCGCAGGGAGATAGCCTATTGTTGCTCAAGAAACAGCCGTTACCTCAACTTCCACCATTTATTTAGTTTGCATATTCGCATGTGCGTACATGTGTAAACAGAAATCAATAAATTAAATCAAATCATATGACCTGGCAGGCCATCGCAGTCCCTGTCCGTGATTGTAGTAGCCGGTGCACTTTCAGCGGAGGCGTCCTAATCCAAGCTTGAAGACATCGCGTGTTCAATGTCCGATCGTTCCGGAAATTTATGGGTGGTGTAGTAATTATTAACAAAACATATGACAGAGTTGGCCGAATAAAGTGAAAGCAAGCCGAAATTAAACACGCAACTATTTCTGTCAACCAGTGCGTTTAGCCGAGATTTCAGTTATTGATCAGTTTTTGCTTTACTCTGACGTTCACTGACGTGCACCTACGTCGAAGTCGGCAAATATGGCGTCCTCTTACGCGAAGTAAAGGAAAAAAAAACGGATACGCACTGCGACAGTAGCACACGCCGTTCAGACGAAACAGTCGTTTCCTCGTCGCTTCCGGATTTCCAAGACTTGAGAAACGACGGGAAAAATCTCATTCACTCTGTAAAGTGGTGTACAAGTTTGCGAAAGCGCAAATAGAAACCGAACCCAAAAAAATTGCCCGCAGCTTCCCTCGGGGGAACACTGAGGAGGATGCGGAGCATATAATTGGTTAACGGGGTGTTAAAGTGCGACTTACTTGGGTCGATGGCTAAATTGGTTAACGTGGTTGTGAAATGGGGTGTTAAATTGCGACTTACTTGGGTCGATGGCTAAATTGGTTAACGTGGTTGTAGGAGGGGGTGTTAAATGAGTGAACACGTACACACGTATGCGAAAGGGCGGCGCTGGTCGAAGGGACGTCGATCATTGTGTTTGTGGATTCGTTGGAATTCATTTCACCGTGACCTTGGACGTCGACGCGCCGTACAAACCAACCGACGAGCGGCAACTGAGCGAGCGAGCGCCGACCTTGAGTATATATACAGCGCGACGGCGCATGCAATGTCAGCTGTCGAATGTTCGAGAAGGGGGAGAAGCGCAACGGCGCATGCGCGCGCGTCAGCTGCCGATGTTCTCGAAGCGCGACGGCGCATGCGCGCGCGTCAGCTGCCGTTGTTCTCGAAGCGTGACGGCGCATGCGCGCTACATTATACAGCTAGCGAATGTTCGTGAAGAGGAGAAGCGCACGCGGTGTGTAGAGGAGGAAGGGTGCACAGATGGTGGAGGAGTGAAGCGCGCGCGGTGTGTAGAGGAGGAAGGGATGCACAGATGGTGGAAGAAGGAGGAGGAAGCTTGCGGACGGCGCCGCACTACAAGCCTCGAGTATTAGATGCTCCGCATCTAAAACAGCTATACGCACGTTCGACCTGCACTGACACGAATGGCGCGGCCTCCCCTAAATTAAGGGCGCGGCAAAAGCGAAAAAAAAATCTGCAGAGTCCGGACTCGGCAGCAACAAATAAGAGCGGTGGCGGCGACGCGTTTTTACACTGGTGTCGTACGGAAGTCCTGGCGTTCACTTTCGAGCGGCGCATCTCGTGTTGCGCTTGCGTGGCGCAAAGTGTCAAGTTCCTTCAGGGTCGCCGCGTTTCCTTTACTTTTCTTTTTTTTAAACACTTGGTCGCTCTTTTCCGGTCGCCGACACACAGAGGTCGTCGACGGCGGGTCACAGTATATACAGAGGCGCACTAGCAGAGTCACAACCCGCGACGGCAAGAGCAAACAAACGAGCAGGCGTGTGCGCCTTTAGGCGAGGAGCCGATCGAGAAAGTCTTCCGGCGGTGACGCAAACGGAAAGAGAAGGCCTTCGCCGTCTCGCAGCCGCTTCCCCATCTTCGCTCCGAAGTCCTTGCCGTCACCGACCGATAACCGACAGCGGAAGCCAAGGACGATGGCTACGGTTTCGTTCTCTATAGAGTATTTCAGTGTACATATCTCATTCCCGCACCATTATTTTACTGCTAAGTTCCTCATAGATGATACTACTAGTGCCTCATGGTCTCGTTCAACATTATGCAGAGTGGTAGTGTGTAAGCAATGGCAACAAACCCGACCAAACGACAAGACGTTTCAAGGATGTTAGTTCCACATACCAAGTAAAAACATCCGCCGACCTTTGACTTTATATAAAACAAGATAATTGAGAAAGAGCGTTGCCGATAGCGCGGTCATACCGTGTGTGCGCATTCGTGTTCCGGAAGCTTATACCACGGATACTGTTCCAGTCATTGTCAAAGTCCGTCACCTTGTAAGCTCCGTTAAGCTTCGACTCAAGAGGCTATTACGATCTCTATGACTGGATCAAAAGCTTCAGCATGGCGGAATTCCACAGAGTAGCACTGAGCGGAACTGTATGATTTTATTGGCTAACAATGACAAAAAATGCAATGAGTCTCTAAACGGACCAAACATCCCGTGGAACACCGGGTACAAAGTTATTTTGATTTATCGTTTGTACCGACGGCGACCGAGGAGAAGATGGCAGATACAAACAGATACGAGTGACGTCGGCTCTAAATGCCAATTCACGGCAGCAGGAGCAAAACGTACCGGTGTAAATGGGAGCAAAGGAAAACGCACATGCCGGTAGCCCCGTCGAACTTTGCGGATGCGCTGCAGTCGATATCGGTAGTGTTATATGCCATAATACACAGCAGGCACATAGCCGGGATTTTTTCGCGGGGGAGGGGAAGGGGGTGGAACGTGGCGAATGCATAGTTTTTCCATAGAAGCCTTTCCATTGCCAAAATAAAGAAAGTTGCCCGGAAATAATACCGACTGGGTGGATCTCAGAAGGGAGGAGGAGCACTTGGACCTTCCCTTACTCACGTACTAGCCTTGTAAACAGCACACGATAATAAGAGGCTCTGAGGGGAAGCTGCGTTTTCGAATGGTCCACGCTATTTACTTTTCTTTCAAGGGACACCAAAGAGAAGCACTGACTTGATTCTGATTATATATCGACCTCTTCGGGTTTGCTCTGCTTTCTCGCGAGGACGAACACACATCGAACACTTGCCACGCGATAACATAGGAAGCTTAGGCCTTGTGCTACAGTGTAATGATGATGCTCAAAAAGCACTAGCGACCTATGTTGGTACAAGTGGCCTGTTTCGAGTGGTCTAGAAGAGGTCGACCAACTCGGGCGATAGCGATTCTTAGAACGTCTACTGGAACGGATGAACGCGAACTGGTGTTACCTCTATATGCTCACGCTATGCAGCACGTAATGGTCCCTTCCTCTCATATTCCCAAACTGCGGCCCAGAGTCATCCTTTTCTTCGAAAAGAAAGGTTCCATTCATTCATTCATTCATTCAAATTGACAAACTTCACTCTGGGAACTCTACTGCCGCATGTTTCACAATCGTAAGTGCATTATAAAGTCAAGGTTGAAGTTTGAATTTAAAATTCATTTCTGAAATCTTTGCGTGTCATGGCAAAAATATCAAAATGTATTGTTTTCGTATTCTCGCGACATTGGCTCGATGCAATTTCATGAAACTTCATATGCTAGGTCTATTGCGCCCACCGATGAAAATGTACTTCTTTACGCAGCTACGTAAGACTCAGTAGACTCTTAAAATTATGTTGTCATGGTGTTTGGTGCGACAATATCAAGGTGGCGCCTCATTTTTCTTTCTCACGTTTCCTTGCTTACGTGTCGCGGCAAGAGCGGTGTTTCCAAAATTGCGAACTCGTACTTCACTAAACGCGAAAAATCGTTTTACTCTTTAGTGTCAATTTAAAGCTATTCGCACACTGGTATAAAAAGTGACTTTCACAGCTCAAAGAACAGACTACAGGGTGACCACTGAAGGGGAACGAAAAAGAGACAAGAGCGGCGGTGGAGCTTGCGTGCGTCAATGATACCCTTCTCGTCGTTGTGATGGCAACACGTTTTATCGGAGCTGACGACAAGGAATTCTTGCGAAGAAGGCAGTCCGCGTGCCAGAAGATGTCGCAATCGATTGGCGAAGAAAGCTGCCTCATGACCTTGATGTTGGGCGTTTAACTAAACAGAAAAATAGCTTTCAGAGTATTTATCTTCACAAACAAGAGGGGATGGCGACTTCTTACTTAAATGAACATTGTGATACTTAAGCAATCAGTTTCGTCTATTTCGCAACCTAGTGAGTCATTGGTACCAACTAAGATGGTGGTTTATGGGATGTTTACAGCCTGAGAAGACAGTGTAGTGCTTCCAGGCCTCACCAATTTTATTAAAGACAATGCCGAGAGTTGTACCAGTTGGTAGACGAGTGAAGATGGAAAACCAGCTGGAACCAGCTGGTTTTTTTCATCTTCAATAATTAGACATCAGCACATCCATCAGCACCAAATGAGAGTTATACCATACCGATTGAAGCGCCTCGTCTCCCGCGTGAGGCATACTGTTCAGTCATCAGTAAACGTAAAACAATCGGACTCCACGGCTTGAACGGCTGCTGGTGGAGTAGGTCGGAGATCCTACGGACAGTGTTTTCCATCTACGCCGTGAGTGGATGAGGTAATAATAGCAACAACCCAGCGCGACATCCCTGCAAAAATTCGCTCATACTGTCCACATAACTTGCAATTGCAATATACGGGAACTCCTCTTTTGATAGGAACACTAAAGTAAATTGAGTAAAAACAAGAGAAAATAATTTCTTTCGGGATCTCTGGCACTTGCATGTACACAAATGAAACAATCGTACACATTAACTGAATAACTTCAGCTGGCAGAACACTTCCGGACGATCGTTAACCATAGCTCTATGTTAAATTCGTGTGGATCTATAACAAAGCACGCGCGGGTTTCAATAACATATGGGGTTTAAAGGGCCAGAACCACGACATGATTATGAAGCACGCCGATTTGTTGGGCTCCGGATATTTCTACCATGTAATGTGTTTGTACCGCAGTATACGAATAAGTCGCAAAACTTGGACACGCATTGACTGGGAATAACCGGTTTTGAGCGCTTGTACAACAATTTTTCGGGCTATAGAGAATAAGCTCTGCCCGATATATGCCAACCGCTCATGCTTACGTCTCCTAATACGAGGTCCCAAATACTTAACTGTGTTTGCAAACGCTGCTCAGCGATGCAAGCACGTCTTATCACAAGTGCACGTTGAGAGGCACGCAGTGAACACGACGCAGTGGCGCTCCGCAGATGCGGGCGACTTCAACTTCGCAAGGAGGCTCGTAAAGTTCGAAGCGAACATATCTCAGCAATGTTTCTGTTAAAGTCAACGTAATATAACATATCCAAACTATACCATACCAAACTTCCATATACCATACCAAACTTCAATTCAATTCAATTCTTACTCGCAAGCACCCGCGAACGTTCCTAGCGCATCCTGCCCCGCCGCGGTGGTCATGGCTAAGGTACTCGGCTGCTGACCCGCTGGTCGCGGGTTCAAATCCCGGCTGCGGCGGCTGCATTTCGGATGGAGGCGGAAATGTTGTAGGCCCGTGTGCTCAGGTATGGGTGCACGTTATAGAACCCCAGGAGGTGGAAATTTCCGGAGCCCTCCACTAAGGCGTCTCTCATAATCATATAACATATCAATCAATCCTAGCGCATCCTGAAAGCTCCGCTATATTGTGCGCGGTTTGAAAGATGAGCCCCGCGGCGCTGGAGGTTACAATGACGTGCGACGTCGTTCAGGCTATAGGGCATAAAAATAAACGCTCCGCGCATTTAAGAAGGTCGTCCGAAAACCACGGTGACCTCTGATTAATATACATCTGTACTTCTAAGCGCATCGTCCTTGCATACGGAACGGTCAATGGGGTTTCTAAAACGACAAAATTACGGAAACGTACGAAGGTAAATACTGGCGCGCATATCTACAGAACTATATATCACGCCACTATTTTTCCCGAGACAAAGCTTCGAGGTACAATGCAAGGGCACCGGTTCGGTTATTTTAAAGTCGAATAACGTCTGTGTCATCAACACAAGGCGAGTCGCGGACACTCCTTTAAGGCTCCGTCACACTTGCCATTAGCACCGGTAGCGCAATCACTTTGGCGAAGATTTGCGGTTGCAGCGCCACCGCTTGCCATGACCACCGGTCACTTTGCAGTTCCAACGACGACCGATAATCAACTCAAAGCGACCACTGCTCACACTTGCGGGCGATTTCTACCTGTCGGCACGCAGAATTCAGATCCGCTCGCACTGCCTCGCAAAATACTCTGAGGACTTGTTCTTGCTCTCTGATTGGATCAGGGACTTGCGCCAACAGCGGCGGTATCTGAAGAGTTCATCGGCAACCACAGCAGTTGCTTGGCGACCAAATCGAGTGTTTGCGTAGTGCTGCTTTTGTGACTTGGTTGCGTGATCGGTGCTATGTAGTCGCTGATGTGAACGAGCCTTTGAGTTCACTGAGTAGAAGAATACCTTGATGTTGTTTTGGACACACGTCGCATTGAATTTGACCCAGCGTACACAAGTCATCCCGCTGTTCGATCGAGAAAGTTTCTTTTCTCTATCAGTAAACAGAAAACACAGAAAGTGACGGAGATAACTTTGTAGAATATACTACGATGTTCAACGTACGTTGTGACGTAACAACACGAACTTGTTTTTAAACATCTAAACAATTAAAGGAAAGTTGAGAAATAACTACGGTACATGAAATGTTCGGAAAAAAAAAGACCCCAAAGCGGCTACGAAGTTGAACAAAGAAAAACAAACAGATTAAACAAAGAACAAAGAAAAGTGCTTAACTAATTAAAATTGTAGCAAAGATCGCATGTTTACACTTCGGGAACTATATAAGGAACTTTTCATGCTTCGGGAACTTTTCATGCTATATAGCCTATACAAGAGCTTTTGAGACTATACCACGAGCAAAGACCAACTATATTACCCTTGGCTGCATTGCGGGCACGTTGGCTTCGCCGTAAAATTACGCCACCTCGTACCGGTTAAGAACAGATCCACTGCGAAATATGCTTTACACGTGTGCTGCAGGCCTTTGTGCCCATAGCGAGTGAGTGCACCACGATGACGTGACGGTTGGCGTTATGAATACGGAAGGGAGGTGCGGCAGCTGCCACCCTGTGCATCAACGACGCGCAACAGGAAAGTCGACAGTCGTTTTACACTTTAACCCGACGTTGCTTCAACCCCCACCCCCACCCCGGTTACACTGCCACTGACGTCACGATACTTTACCTCTTCGACCTGTCTCTCTAAGGCGACACTGAGTGTTAACATCTTAAACCCAACCCAGAAGAGAAAAAGACGAAACACTGCATGACGCGGAAAAGTCGTATAGCGTGCACACAGGCGGCGGCGTTCATTGCTAAATGTGAGCTCCTTAATACAACGACTGAATGTGTACGAGACGGAAACAAAGCGAATAAAATAATCTGAAGCATCGGGTAAAGGTTCGGCACATCTTACGACGCCTCCCGTTATTCGAATTGGTGCGAATCGCCACGGAATGCCTCACCCAGGCAGCCTCATGTTTTCACTTCATGAAGCAGCGTTCTGCCGAATGCACCTGACAACCCTCCCCGCAGGCATGAAACGAATTCTCAAGGGTAAATTCATGGCATAATCACATAAAAAATGCGTGCGTAGATATTTTGGCCCTATGGCTTAAGCGGCAAGTGTCCAACAAAAAAGGGGATATAATAATAAGCAGTTCGAGCAAACTATAACAATATAGCGAACTTAGGAACCACGTATTTCGAGGAAGAAAAGGTAAGATAGAGATACTGATGCGACCAACACCGGAAGTAAGGTTTAATGTGTAAGTTATCAATTCTAAAACATTTTATCGTCACAGTCATCTCGGTAAACTTGAAAAAAAATAGAAAACGCAATGATGAAATACAACTGGTGGTATAACACTGAAGCCCCCGCACTAATTCGAAACGACGACATGAAAATGACAATGTTTGCTCGGTTGTAATCATTTGATCTAAGTAAGCACAAAGTGATTGTGATTATAACCGAGAACACAATGAATACAGCGAAAAAATCTTCGGAACGCTTGCTCCGCGCGAGTATGGTTTGAAAAAGGATCAAATTGTGCCGGAGTTCATTCACCACATACCACTGCTAGATTGATTGCAATTGTTTTTTTTTTTCTGGAGACATCCAGAAACGTGTAACAATTGCTTTCTTCCGTTCATCACGATACTCGCAAACAAATGCAGTGAGCGAACTTCGAACGCGTTACAGATACCAAGCCATCGCCCTCACTGGACTATAAATAGCTGATGAATAACGCAAGTGGAAAACAAAAACCCACACAAGCATTGCACAGTGTCAAACCTTGCTTCCTATTTTTTTTCGTGAGCATGAGGTCAAACTATACCGCGAAGGTGAAAATAACAAATCTATAGAAGGCCGGATGTGCGACAGGCAGCACCCAACTCTCCACGATTTGTGGGCACGTGTAAGATCTTTTGCCCTCTTGACGACCTCGTGTTTTTAACATCAAATGTTAGCATTCACTGTCGCTTCAGAGAGACATGGAGAAAAGGTAAAGCAGTGCGACGTCAGTGGCCGCATCCGAGTGAACTGAGGTGTAAATCCACCGTCGACATTCCCATTGCGCGTCGTTAGCGGGCACGTGAGCAGGTGCATTCACACAAGGCCATGTATCGACATCAGTACGCACGCATCGTCACTGGACTCAATTGACAATGAATGCCGATTTGGAAAACGCACATAGATCCGGCAGAATGGTGCCCCCCGCCACAAGTATTTAGTAGATGAAGCATGATGCGAATACATACATATGTATACGAAGCAGAACCTGACCAGCTTCAGCCTTGCTGTGGCTAAGCGTCTAACCCTTGTATTGAGAAACGCTCCTCGACTCGACTTTCACCCTTCACTTGATAGAGTCGACCACTACGCCACTGCTCAGCTGAAAACGCTGCTGCGCTACTCAAGAATCGCAGAATATTATCGCTGATATGCAGTGACTTGCCTAGAGACCGCGCTCTCATCGGCTTTCTCAAGTGAAGATGAAGCGTTGAGTGAAGGAACGTTCTAGAGTACGGGGGTAAGACACGGGTTTGAGTCCAGGCCGACTTGACTCTGCACCGACAGAGCTGAATTCAGTAATGGTCGTGCACCTAAAGAGTTGGATGTGCGTGAAAGGATCTCGGGTGCTCAAAAGCAAAGCTGAAAGAAATGGCGGCGAAAGGCGTTTTACAGCCCAAGTGCGGAGGTGTTCGAAGGAAGTAACACTTCACCAGTCGATAATTTCTGCTATAGAAATAAGAATAAGCCTATACGTTGGCCTCAACGCAGCTCCCAAGTTAAGCTGGTGAGACAACTCAGGTTTCAACAACACCCAACGAGTGAGAAGCGAGAGCAATGGAGGGCGAAGTGCTCAATTCAGTGCGCATATAGATAAGCATATTCTGCCTGCCCACCGTATGCACGCAACATATGATCAGAGGGGCACACGGATCCATGATTGTGGTACAGCTTTTATTGATTTATGTTATTCGAAATGATTTGTCAATGACGAAAACAGATAAACATAGTTTCGCAGTCCTATTGCGTTTTGTCCGTACTGCTTTGTAACAAAGACATAAGCAACTGCAGCGGAGAATTCTGAAACGCTTCATGACCCCCGCGCTTGGTTACACAAACGTGCCGATCATTGTTAGGGAAAAGACACGTGGGAAAACAAGAACTCAAAAAATTATATATATATATATATATATATATATATAAGACAATAATACAGACAATAATGACAAAGAAAGCATATGGCAAGTGTAAGACCGATTTGTAATGTAAATGTGAAGAAAAAAAAAGTAGGGCAGCGAACTGCGGAAGTAGCAGGTTCGGTTCCTGCCCACGGCACGTTATCTTTTCGTACACTTGTCTTTCTTCACATTTACATTACAATTCAGTCTAATAACTTCCCCCATACTTTCCATTAAATTATATATATATGTATGTATGTATGTATGTATGTATGTATGTGTAGTGTGTGTATGGTATGTGTATGTATGTGTATGTGTGTGTGTATGTATGTGTAGGTATGTGTATGTGTGTGTGTTTATGTATGTGTATGTATGGGTATGTGTGTGTCGTATGTATGTGTATGTGTGTGTATGGGTGTGGTGGTATGTATGTGTGTGTATGTGGGGTGTCAGGTGGTGGATGTTTTAGTGTATGTGTGTGTGTGTATGTATTGTGTATGTGTGTGTATGTGTGTGTGTATGTATGCTGTGTGTAGTGTGTGTATGTATGTGTATGTGTATGTGTGTGTGGTGTATGTATGTGTATGTCTGTGTATGTGTGTGTGTGTATGTATGTGTATGTGTGTGTATGTGTGTGTGTATGTATGTGTGTGTATGTGTGTGTTATGTGTGTGGATTGGTGTGTGTATGTGTGTGTATGTATGTGTGTGTAGTGTGTGTATGTGTGTGTATGTGTGTGTGTGTATGTAGTGTGTGTATGTGTGTGTGTATGTGCGTGTGTGTGTATGTGTATGTGTGTGTGCGTGTGCGTGTGCGTGTGCGTGTGAGTGTTGCGCATGTGTGCGCATGTGCGCGTGCGTGCGCGTGCGTGCGCGTGCGTGCGCGTGCGTGCGCGCGTGTGCGTGTGTGCGCGCGTGTGCGCTTGCGTGCGCGTGTGTGTGCGTGTGTGTGTGGTGGGGGTCAAATTCATGGATCCGGTTGAAAAAAGCGGTAGAAAAAGAGGTCGAAAAACGTGCGAAAACACAAGTTTTACTAACGTTTCGGCAGGTGGGCCTGCCTTCGTCGGAGCGAAATTCATTCACTCCGACGAAGGCAGGCCCACCTGCCGAAACGTTAGTATAACTTGTGTTTTCGCACGTTTGTCGACCTCTTTTCTACCATATATATATATATATATATATATATATATATATATATATGACGTGTGTGGCGAAGCTTCAGGGGGTTTTATCGGTAAACCGTGAATCGTCAGTCCGTCTGTCTGTATGTCTGTAGATATGCTGTACACCGGTGGCTACGCCGGGAGGACGCTGGACTGCCCTTGGACATAAGGAGCTTCGATCGGCCCTAAAAGAACTAATTTCAAGCTCTCGTTACGTTCGGGAAAGGTGAAAATCGCAGGAATACCAAGCTACACTCATTCATCATCATCAGCCTGACTACGTCCACTGCAGGACAAAAGCCTCTCCCATGTTCCGCCAGTCAACTCGGTCTCCCCTGATCAACTCGGCCCTCCCGCCAGTCAACTCATTCACCCGGATATTATTCTGCATTCAGATTCCCCCTTTTCCGCTTCCTTCTCTCATATTTATTATAGTTTTTCCCGCGCGAACAAAATTAGACACACGTGGCGCACGTGGAGTTCATTGGTTTGAACGCCGTTATAATCAGAAAACCTAAAAATTAAATACTAAATAAAAAAGAAAAAAAAAGAAAAAGCACAAGTGGCCTGCCTTGCTGCCATACTACAGTTCCGGTTCTGCGCAGGCGGAAGGAGACGCCGTAAGAAAATTGATTGCGTGCGTAAAGAAACAGGCTTGTGCTGCGCACCATCGCTACCCACTGCAGACGCGAACAATCTGACCCTCGGTAACTGCTCTCCCCACTTCCCTTCCACTCAGCCAAATGAGCACGTGGGCGCTCTCGGCACGTGGGGCTCTCCCGAAAAATCGATTCGTCTCGCCGCCCCTCGCCCTCGGGCTCTACATAAACCGAAACGTAATACGTCTCACGGCGATGTCGGAATGCGGTGTATTGCACCAAAAAGAGAGAGCGTGAAGGAAATCGGGCAAAAGGAAGAGAAGAATTACCACTACAGAAGCCCGAAAAGTGCGGTCTTATGCGACAGAACTGGAGGGTATCGTACAAAACTTCTGGAGCCGAAGATATAGCGGACTGCTCTATAGTGATTATTTCACAGTATATTATTTTAGAAGAGCTATGAGGCTCTTCGCGCTCTGCTGCATTGCCAGTTAACACCTTTTTAGGTAATACACGAATATCGAGTATGCCCCCCTTCACCAACGGAAGTATCAGACTGTCCAAGAACAACGAAGGTCGTCGTGCTTCTGATTATATATATATATATATATATATATATATATATATATAAAGAGAGAGAGAGAGAGAGAGAGAGAAATACACTCTTCGGGTTCACGTTATATTGAAGTTCGGTAAAACTGCCCTTTCAGCTTTAGGTACTACGTGGAATGTTTGCATGGGTGCCGAAACATCGCGAAGCTGTGTTGCAGAGCACGTGTGCCAAACGAAGTTTTTTCAACCGACAGCGCGTGCCCTTCCACGCGTTCCTCCCTTTTAAACGTATAACGCTTCATTGAATGTAATTTTACTACGATAAAGGAAGGAGTACATAACACTGCGACGTATTTGCGAAAAGCTCACAATACAAAAGAATAATTACAGCAGTGCATAAGCGGCTGTTACCTACCTTGTATTCTGTCCACGTCATGCTTTCCATGCCTTGAAGCCGAAAGACACATCCCCCATCTATTCAACGACCTCGATAATTGGTTGAGTAGCGGCGAATAGTTTGTTTCTTCTCACATATATAAGAGTTAGCTACCGCAAGGATGGCTAACAATACGGTGCATTCAGACGGTGTGCGATAACGAGCGCAAGCTTTGCGAGTTACGCAAGGGGGTGACCGATATATTTATTGTTGCACACAATGGTACTTGAGGGACATTGAAGTCAAATAACAATTTACGTCAGAGTGAAAGCTCAATGTATGATATCTAAAACGACAATATTATCAACAGCGGTACCCTATTTACCAATGAGCTAGGGTAAATGCACAAGAATAGATGCGCCGTCATAAAACATTCTCAAAATTATCCCGACGACGTCAGACAAACCGCCTACAATTAATCAATAAGCTAAGGTAAATGCACAAAAAAATGCGCCGTCATAGAACATTCTCAAAATTATCCCGACGACGTCAGACGAACCTCCTACAATTAATCACTAGTAGTCGATCTAGCTGCACTAAATAAAGAACATTCCATGCATCAAGAGACGCAATATAAATCAGCTTGCTCGTTTATGTTTGATTTACGAAAAAAAGAACCGCTGGACGTTGCTATGAAGAATGGTGAGAGCGGTTCACAAATTTAATTAGAGCGTGGTTAAACCAGACAAGTTATGACATCTAGCGGGGCCCAGTTGAATCAAAACGTGTCTGCCATCTCGGAGCCAGTGACAGAAAAATGATCAATAGTTGTTACTGCTGTGGCTCCCGCTGCTTTCGGTCTACTGCTACTAGTGTCAGCGACCACGCAGTAAAGCCAGGCAACGTTGTGCATGGCAACAGTGACGTGAGTCGGTCGGCTTCGTGAGGCGGATAACTTGAAGCGCGCTAAACCAATGCGTACCACTAAAACGCGATCTTATATCAAAATAAGCCCTTCCTTGGCACCAAAGTAACATTACCACGAGGTATCTGGACCGCTATTTAAACATTTACCCTCGATCTAATAGTTGTCTTTAGTGTACCTTTATTGTATACTTCGCTCGCTGACGCCATCTTACATCAGTCACAAAATTCTTTGTTACGAATAGATGCATCTATACATCACTTCGCCAGCAATAATCCTCTAAAGACTCAAGCTCTCAGTCTTAGAGCGCAAATTCGATAGTGAAGTGGAAAAATAACTGCATGCAAAGTTCTCCGAAAAATTTGCCACTCGAAAAATTGACCTTCCGCTTCCGCTTTGCTCTAGCGGCACGTGTGGTTTTCGTATCGCGGATCTGTAGGCGTTTTTTCTACGCTTGATACGGGTGTTTGCTTGCAGAGTCCAACTTCTCAGACT
This sequence comes from Rhipicephalus annulatus, assembly GCA_013436015.1. Taxonomy (NCBI): domain Eukaryota; kingdom Metazoa; phylum Arthropoda; class Arachnida; order Ixodida; family Ixodidae; genus Rhipicephalus; species Rhipicephalus annulatus. The sequence continues at coordinate 67,862 of WOVY01001780.1, read as the reverse complement.
CAGCCGTGGGAATTCCGTGTTATTTTGAGAACGGACGGAAGCAAGAACGAACTCGCGGATGGACTGACGAACGCTACGCCCTAATCATCATCATTCAGTCTGTGGATATATGCTGCGATTTTCGCTTTTGGTGTATTGCACTAACCTACGGCAAAATTGCTTATCTTTCTTTTATTTCTTCACTATAGTGACTGGTGAAGCATGTCTACATTCGCCGTACCAGAACACGATTATGTGACCCCGCAACAGAAGTTTTAGCTGGATGTTACTCATATAAAAGACACATTGACTTACATGTACGTTTTTCCGACATTTTCAGAAAACAGGCCTTACATGGCGTCTATTCCTCATGGCGTTCTCTTCCGCTGTTCCAAAATGGCACCATATATTTCCGTAAGGGTAAGATGTTTGGCTCGCAAACGCGAGTGAGATGGTTGACAGGCATATAATATACGACGGGTGCTTTAAGAGTACAATTTGCGCGAACGCAAACGCGAGTGCCCACGCGTTGCAAATGTCGCGTAAAGGTGGAAAAACAGACGCTGCAAACACCATCGAAGTAAAGTAAAGAACAGATGCCGGCGCTGAATAAAAGGAGCCCAACGCAAGCACGCCGCGCAGCTAACGATACACAAGTAAAAATAAACACAACATGTCACGGCTGGGATACCTTTTTTTTTACAATGCGTTTTTTTTTTACAACTGAAGGCTTCCGCAGTTTCCAGCTTGAATATTCATAAGACTAACGCACAGCGACACAAAAGTAACGCCCGCAAAAATACCCGACTTACAACTACCGGCAACACCTGACAATTTACCAACATTTCCTAGGTAACGCATGCTGACGCGAATTGTATTTTACGCAGTGAGCACACCACCAAATATTTCATTCCTTCCTCTACTTATTCCCCCCTCCCCGCCTCGCTCGTATGCTTCAAACCCTTCCATTTCGTTTCGTGCTCAAAAACACGAAGCAAAAAAAAGTAAATGCAGCGTCGCCATGACCTCTGAAAGAATGCTATGTCATAGCCTATGAAATCACAGGGAAAATTTTTTAAAAATGACGACATAGCATGGAAATTCTGACACCATGTTCCTGCAGATAGGCAAAAGTAGCACGCTGCCAAAGCAAATGTAGTCATCAAAGATTAACAAGAAAGTGAACCTAGAAACAGCCTTCTTAATTTTCTATTCTATAGATGAACAATTTTATAGAGGCAAGCAGCTAGCTGTAACCTCACGACACCGCATGGCAGCGGCGGGTGTCAAAATGAACATGAACGTATAGACCACAAAGACCAACGAATCGCGATTTTCTACAAACTGAGCCATTCGACGCAAAAACGTGAGGATAATTATGATTCACATGCGAAATGAAAGAAAAATTGAGAACACCTTGTACACAACAAAGCCTCTCTCTCTCTCTCTCTCTCTCTCTCTCTCTATATATATATATATATATATATATATATATATATATATATATATATATATATATTCAGAAGTTATATATATAACTTCAAATTTCGTTCCTTATTCATTAACGAGGGTCTCGCACTGGCAGACTTAGTGCCTTTAGGTTGTATACGAGGGACTATTGGTCAGCTGCCCACTCGTAACAAGTTCACGTGCTACGTGACGCCAAACAGGCTTAAAAGAGTGTGCCACACTCACCGCCATGGCTACTGGTGGCGCTCACTGACACTTCCACGTTTATTTCACATATAAACCCTATAAAGTGGCTGGGGGATAGCTGTCGTGGTGGCTCAGTGGTAGAGCATCGAACACGTCATTCGAAGGTAGCAGGTTCGGATCCTGCGCACGGCAAGTTATCTTTTAACCCACTTTTCTTCATATTTACATTACAATTTGGTCTAATATCTTCCCCTATACTTTCCTTGCCATTATTGTCTATATATATATATATATATATATATATATATATATATATATATATATATATATATATATATATATCGCACCGTACGCGCACACACACAAAAGTAAACTCGATCATTCTAGGGCCACGCGAGCCACATTCGTCAGTCAAGAAGGAGGAGCGGCCGCTAAACGGGCGGGCATGCATAATTCATGTCCCGAACAGAGAGTTAATGATTTTCAGTATATACCACACACGGCCCACTTGGAAGCGAGGCCAGCAGAGAGGCGTCAATACGGTCCCTTCACGAAAACGACGAGCGTTGTTCAAATAGCCAGAACAGGGAGGGCAACGCGGGTTGACACGAGCGAGGACGAATCTGCTTTTTGCCTCTGGCGGGAGAGAAAGAGGCTGCATGAGAGAAAATGCGCTGTCTCCTCTTCGAGTACGGTCAATGACTAAGCGTCGCTCTGAGAAAGGAATGGAGGAGGCAAGAACGCTGGTGGGGGGTGGGGGGGGGGGAGTCATCTTCGCATGGTTTTGGAAGGTTCGTTCGGCGTGGCCTCTCTGCACAACACGGCCATCAAATGCATTATTTCGCGAAGGAACACACCCATTACAGTGTGCATGGCCACTCATAGTTTACATTTGCTCCACCCCCCACCCCCGCTTCTTTCCACTCATCGATGTACGTTTTCAACTTTTTTTTTGCGTTCGCTTCGACAATGATTATGGGCGTGACGACGATTGCTTGCTTGAACATTAAACAAAAAACTACACTGCGGGACGTTATGCGTGGGATTGGGGGACATGACCTCCTGGTAAATAAAAGAATCAATAACAAACGAGAAAACAAAGAAAAGAAACAGCAACTACAGAGTAATTTTATGCTCACGTATAGGCTTGTGCGTGTTTTCGTTCGCTTGCGGTATTTGATTCACAAAAATCCAATCAGGCCGGGTTGTTTGACGCTCTTGCGCACAACGTGCAGGGCGCCAGCGTAACCCATGACGTCAGCGAGGGAGAGAGTCGTGACAACAAAACCAATAAATTTTTAAGGTGATGGAAAAGAACGCAGCTCCATCAGTGACCCCGTCTTCTAGATTATCTATGACTGGAACAACACGAGTGCCGTCGATGACAAATTAAGATCTTTTCCTTGCGTTCCGAAGGCAGTGCTCAAATTCCTGAAGATCGCACACTTTCACCGGTGGTTATATAGATTCATGGCGGAACTGTGAAGTGGTTGACTGTGTGTGCGTGCTTCTACTCTTTTTTTTTTCTGTCCTTAAAGATCCCCTCTCTCTCCACACATAAGGGCGGCATGTCGGTCTTAACAGACTGGTTGATATCTCCGCCTTTTCTCTTCTCGTTGTTTCCTTCCTTCCTTCGTCACGTCAATCATTCTCTTTTCCGTGTCCTATACGAGCTTTCTAACAGCTGAATATCACAATGTAACATGGATTTGTTTAGTTAACACGTAGTCCTTGCTATGAATCGTTCCGTGTTGCATAAATGCTGACTTTCGTCGACGGGCACTTTTTTGCAGCGTAAACTCAACACAAGGACAGAGCCATAAAGGCACCAAGAAGACGACACGTATAGTGCTACGTGTTGCCTTCTTCGTTTCTTGACTTCTCTGCCTTTGTGTCGAGTTCGAAAAAAAAATTCCCCGTGATGATCTACCAACCAGCCCACTTTGCGACTCTGGTTGGATACATTCGTCGGCAAAGCATGAAACGTACCCATCTCCTCACCGATGCATATTCAATACACAGTCTAATGCACAGTTTGCAATATTTTTTTGAAAAATTCACTTCAGCCAGAATAGAACTTTACTGCTTGAAAGGAACCTCAGTGCCTGAAAAGAACTTCAGTGCCCGAAAAGAACTTCAGTGCCCGAAAAGAACTTCAGTGCCCGAAAAGAACTTCAGTGCCCGAAAAGAACTTCAGTGCAATTCGATATTAGATTCCTCCCACTGCGTTAAAGTGGGGGAGAAAATTTCGCGCTATGGTGAACCTCATCGGCGATGGCTGTTTTCATCACCGTTGAAATCATATTGGCTCCATGACAGCAGCAAAAAATGCGTACAATGTTTCCACATGGGCTGCGCAAAAGTACACCCCATTCGAAAGAGGAATACTAAGCAAACGCTTTCATAGCGAGTTTTTGTGCTGATCGGCCATAAATACTGAGCGTTGTTAAAAGTAACGAAAATAAAGATTACGCTTTTCGTGACTAGCAGCAGCAACTGTCACCAAGGTAGTGCGCGACTATCGATCATGAGTTTTAGTAATGAGCTAATATTTGCCTGGTTGACTAATTAGGAACATCAGCGCATGTGCTGCAAACTAAGAGGAGATCGATACTAAAGCACGACGTGCTGGATATCTGCTCCGTCTGCGTAATCAAGTTAAGAGCGCAAGCGAACTAAGTTTGGCACAACACAGACGCAGCAATGAGAAGACGCACAGCGGCGGAAAAACTAAAGATGCTACAAATACTTATCTGCGCATGCCCAACATAGCGAAGATAAGTGTTTCTCTTATTTTGACCTTTCCAACCCCTACGCCAATTGAGGTATAGGTGCATGAATCATAATTAACATTTTTATTTAAATGATGCGTCTGTAGTAATTGCACATCAAGAATGCAGTCATTTATGTGTAGGATCATTTGATGTATGTCTTTAGACCAAAACAAGAATCGACATGTAGATTCGACAAGGCAAAGGGCTAAACTTCAGTACGATTCACTTAAGTATTCGCCATACGTTATAGACCACGTCGCATATATATTACGTTACCACTTATCCAGACAGACATCGGTAATACGAGCTTGTAATACAGCCGGTACTTCTGAATATCCACAAAAAAATGGCGCTAGGATCCCGGCATTTTCTCAACTTTGCAATCACGCTTTCCTTGTTTCGTGCAGCGGCTTTCATTTCCCATGCGTGGAAAATACAACTGGGGCAGTCTTTAAGTGGCCATCTCGACATTCTTACGATTCCAAACATTTCGTACCCGAATTCAGTCATCGAAATCCAGCTGCGTCCGCTGTGTGATATACATAAACAGCCGTTTAATGGTAATATTGACATTTACGAGCCGAACCGGGTAGCTTGAGAGAGCAGAAAAATGTGACAAACAAACAAACAACCCCTGAAAGCTCAGCGGTAAATTTACTGTGTTCTCCGTACGCATATGATCGCGCGCTCAGTTCTGCCACAGATGGAACGGAAAAAGGTCATTTCGATAAGTATCCTAGCAGCTCCGCGCTAGTGAAGTCGTTCACCGGCGTCAGTATAGAGGGCGAAAGGACGTTATATGTTTTTATTTTCGTTTTATCGCAAAGGTCGGGCCCAAGGGTATTGATGCTTTGCGCGGGAAAATCGGTCGTTGAACGCATTAAAATAGCGTCGAAACCTTTCACCCGTACCAGGCTCTAACGTCAACGGAAAATTTTCTGAAAAAAGAACACTCAAGTTATGGCGTTAGTAATAAAGGTGCTATGTCACGGTGTTCAGAAAATGCCCCCTGTGTTTTTTTTTAAAACATTATCCTGGATATCCACCCGTTCTTATAAGCGGTTCTTGTCTATAGAAAAAGGTGACAAGGCAGTGACTAACGCGTGCAGTTGACGCTTTTTTTTTTCAAGAGCACAACAGCCTTCTTGTATCACAGATGTATCAGTTTCTTTTCATGTATATAGGAAAACGTCAGCCAACGGTACCCTCCTATAACGGTTCACGCTCAGCAGTTCCAAAAGGACAAATCACCATAACGCCGACGGCTTGTATTACCGCTTTCGCATTGCGATCGAAAAGCTCACTTACTATCGGAAAGGGAAAGGAACCTTTACGCTTGCGTAATGTGTTCAAATCAATACACGCTGCATTTCTTCAAGAAACGCAGTGGTCTAGGTATACAGCTTTGAGCAACCCCTGACAGCTTTCGCCTTGGATTGAACAGCATTTGCATTAGCCTTTAGCGACCAAGCTTGACTAACTGCATGCCAAGCACTCCAGTTTTTGGTCATGTTGGTTATGAGAACGTGAAGGAATCAACGCACAATCGTGTTCCAGAATATGTTCGCTATACACAACTTATACGCATATTCACATCAATATTTTGCTGAAGGTCGAGTTACCATGTTTTTTGTGCGCTAAAGTCGAATAACGTTAGAGAGTAAAGGTGGCGTAAGCAATATTAGAACAATTTTTTTTTCGAATCGCGAAATCACTGCAGTGAGTCACATTTATCTGCCCGAGCTAGTCTGGAGTAACTTATATATTCAATTGCTTAAATGTGTCAACCTGTCATGGAGTCCCAAGGGATGCCAGGCTTCCAAAGAACACCGCACATTTCGCTGTGATAATTGTTTGAAGTGCCAGCCTACATCTCAGTAAGGAAAGTACAACAACCGTTTTGTACGGCAAACTGAACATCCAAAATCAACACACACAACGCTAGAAGATCAGGCTGTACCGTGTCCTTTAAATTCAGCGACGAGGTCACCGAACTGGCGGGGATACATAGCGACGAATTCTAGTCGCATGACTCACAACCCACCCAGCGATTGCTTCCGCTCGTGCAAGCAAGACGTGCGATTTCACAGTAGTTGCTAGCAAGCATTCGTCAGTAACTGCAGCAGGAAATTATTACGTCACGTCCTCTGATTATGCAGCTGCCAAAAAGCAAGCGAGGAAGCAGTGTGGCGGAACGCAGTGCAATAGCCCGTCTTATTGTCAACGAGGTACGCATTACGTGCCGTGATTCGCCGACTTATACCATGTTCCTAACAACGATTGTCTCCGTGGCGCTGCCCTCTTAACTCAACAATACGCCTTTTTTTTCTTATCGCATCAGATGAAAATAAAATAAAAGTCTTTGTTACTCGATTGAAGAAACAAGACCTTATTTTGGGCGAGCTGGTTCATCGTGGTTGTGTTCTAGTAACATCGCGACAACTTCAGGAAGAGACGAAAAAGACAGGAAAGAGCGCTCTTTCTTGTCCTTTTTGTCTCTTCCTGAAGTTGTCCCGCTGTTGCCAGAACACAACCTCGATTGAAGACTTGTGTGTCACTTGAAAGTGCAATTGTGGAAGATATCCTTGCGTTATTGACAATCCCTATTTCAGAGGTTCCACCGGCTATTTGTTGTCCGCCCCTGTGGATCAGGGGCAAGGGTGCTCGGCTGCTGACGCCAACGTCGCAGGTCCGATCCCGACAGCGGCGTTAGCATTGCGATGGAGGCCTAATGGCAAAGACCAGTCTGCTGCGCAACGTCAGTGCACGCTCAAGAACGCCAGATTTGTCAGAACTTCAGGTGCCCTGAACCATATGGCATCCCTCACAATCATATCGTGTTTTTGGGACCCCAGGTGGTCAAAATTTCCGGAGCCCTCCACTACGGCGTCTCTCATAATGATACGGCGGTTTTGGGACGTTAGACCTAACATACCAATCAGTTGGACGTAAAACCCCACACAAACTATTACGTTAGGCCGATTGGCAGCTTGACCTGATATTGGCATGATTCTACAAGTGGATTCCGCGAACTGAAGAGAAGAAAAGTGGATCCTGAAGTGTGGCCTTCGTGATGTGATGAATGTGTCACGCTGAGAGAAAAAGACGCGACGGGCGGGGGGGACGAGCAAGTTAGTTAGCAACCATCGAGTATTAAACTGTGTTTATGCAACATGTACGCTAGCATCGCTTAACTGTAGCCAGAAATTGTAAAGCAGTTCGTCAATAAAAAAGAATAAGCATTAGCATGGTCTTTTTTTGCTCTGGATTCGGATGTGCTGTAAATATGTTCATTGATTTATTTGTGGGGTTTAACGTTCCAAAACCATCATATGATTATGAGAGGTGCCGTAGTGGAGGGCTCCGGAAATTTCGACCACCTGGTGTTCTTTAACGTGCACCCAAATCTGAGCACACGGGCCTACAGCATTTCCACCTCCATCGAATATGCAGTCGCCACAGGTAAAAATGTTCACGTAAGTGTGACTTCACAATGATAATGTTTGGTTCCATTGAAATTTCGCGAAGTGCTCTTTCTATATCGCTAGTTAATTCATCAGTGATTGTGATTTTGTGTTTCCACTGCACTTGCGACTATGCTCTTACGTCATTACTTCGACCATGTTTGGAGCGTATTGTTACAACTGTAATTAGTTATGATATAGTACTACATTATTCATCACATTCAAAGTGGATTTGTATATTTCGAATCCGTTGCTTCCTGTTGCCCCAGCGAGGCAAGGGCTTGTTCAGGATGTCAAGGTCCCCCTTTTGCATTATCTCACGGTGATGCCCTGCATACGCGTTATGCCCAAATAAATTATACCCAGGTGAATATTTGTAACTCACCCAACACAGGAATACAGAATATCTGCAGTCATATTTTACTCCCTCACTCGCCCTTTCACCCACACAATTTCTCCTTAAATTTTAGGCTCTGTAGTTCACCTCCATTCTGTAACTACAAGCACACTACGACCCTATAGCTTTGGAAACACTGCGCGCCGAAGTTCGCACCAGCTATTTTAGGGTGCACAGTATTCGAGTAAGTAATAATCGTTTAATCGTTGGGGTCTACCGTCCGCGTCATATCTTTACAATTCTGACTCGGACACTTACATAAGAGCCAACGTTAACTTTAGTGCCCATACTTGGAGCTACATGACGCCGTCATCACGAATGATTGCTCAGACAAGTCGCTACAAAAAAAAAAGCACGACATCACGTTCTCTTTTTGCGAGTAAAGCACGGCGTTGTCACTTGAAATCTATACATCATCTCTGAAACAAAACCAGTTTAAAGTCGTGCTCCCCAATAATAATCAGCGACACATCAGCTTGTAATGGTAATTGCATGCATGTACGACTTCCTGCAAATACCAACAATATCCTTGCATCGATAATAAGGAAGCGAAACGGCGGAGTGGCAAAGAAGGGGGTGTGCCAAATTGATTTGCTTAAGAACTCACCAACAAGTACAAACGAGCGCCGCATAGGTTTTCCCAACGCCTCGAAGTCGCCGATGAGAGGAGGAAGCAATCGTCGGCGTCCGTTGTTTCGTCTTCCGCGTCAACGACGTCGTCGTTCCACCACGTCCGGCCACTGGCTTCGGGGGGCCGCTCTCCTTACACAGACGCGCGAGTCCTTGACTTGTCGTCGCGTGGGAGCAAAATACCGGGTCACAAGGCCGAGTCGGCAGCGACAATTGAAAGCCTCCCAAGAAGACAGGCCGCCACAAACCGATCGGCAGCCACAAGGGTCGCGTCAGTAAACGCATTTATGCAAACGATACTCCCGCAAGGTCTTCTCCTCCGCTCAACAAAGCGCGTGCGAACCTCTTAGAGGGTGGTGCTCGTTTCTGCTTCGAGAGGGAAAAAAAAGAAAAACTGCTACAAGGGCGACTGCTGTCGTAACTATTTCAAGGATTCGAAACACCCTTCCAACCCTGGCGACGGCGAGGGTGGAAAGTCGGTCTCATCTTATCTCGAGACGCTGAAAGAATGAAAGCGTGCACGACGAAGAAGAGTCGAGAGGAGTGGTTCAAGATAAGAAAGAAAAAGAGAAAGAAACGACGCAGCTTTTTGACGTTACCCGAGCGAGCACTTCACGGCGATAAGCGGTGGTCACACTACTACTGATACAAACGCCCGCGCGCGATTACTCACGCGAAATTTTCGCGGAACGCGAGTTCGTTATCTCGATAACGAATACCGTCCCTTCGCCCTTGAGTCTTAGTCCCTCCCTTTCACTGCACTGCTCGGAACTCGGCCTACAGCGGTCGACAAGGTCTCGATTACGAGAGTGAAATTCCACGAAGAAGCACCGATCGCGAGGAGACCCACGAGCTGTATGTGACCTTCCGAGGTATCAGAGACACATGTTGCAGCGCACAGGAGTAATCAGGAAACGGTATGTCGCACGAGGAAACTAAGGCACTTTGTCGCGATATGCCGGTTGTAAATGTCGACAAATCATTTTCATGTAGCGCCGTCCCTTTTCAATGTTATTACGGAAGGTCGCAGAATTCTCGCTCCCCGTTCACGATGCGGCAACTGTTGTTTTTATGGACAAAGGTCCTTAGGGTGTGGGTCGGTCCATCCTTCGTTCGTATGCAGTATGCAACCCTTAGGTTATGAACTGCTCACTAGATGGCATTGTGTGTCTATGTCCTTGAAAATATGGCCTGATGGCGTTAGTGGTTTTCGTATAGTTGACAATTTAAGAAGATATATGGCACTGTTATGATTAGAAATTCACAGCATATCCACGGAGTGAATGATGAGTTGGGCGAAGCGTCCATCCATCCGTCCGTCCAATGCGTGGTCTAGTGTAATAAGAGAGGACGGACGGACAGAAACACTTCGCCCCACTCATTATCGTTCCCTCCGCGTGGATGTGCAGTGAATTTTTCTTTCCGTTCCTGGCCAGTGGCAGGCGTTCAAGGCTGCGATTTTCATAGCGGGTGTTCTCAATGCTTTCCGCTCCAGGAAAATAACCAAGTTCTGCAGTTCTTCAACAGATGAGTTTTACAACGCAAGCAACTGTAGAGAAACATTTAGAATTAGCCACGAACCTATATATACCTCGCAATGTGCAGTTATTGCGTAGCTAAACGCACGCTTCGTGCGTTCCGCCTCCAACTAAATGCGATCGCATGCAGCAACCGAGGATTACAACCAGAAATCGTGTGTTAAGCCTATCCCTAATAATAGCCGGAATACGTGGCTTTGAAATGTATCCTAAACACGAGTTCGTATTCTGCCGGTAAGTGTCTCTACTTTGTGTTCAAAGCAGCGACTTTAACAGGTCATTGGCTTTGATTGTGCCTCCAGCGGTTAAACAGAGTGACGTCGTGAGCCGCTTTAAAAATGAAAAGATTGATTTATATGTGGCGTTTAACGTCCCAAAACCACCATAAGATTATGAGAGATGTCGTATTGGAGGGCTCCAGAAATTTCGACCACCTGATATTCTTTCCGTGCACTTAAATCTGAGCACACTGGTCTCGGCATTTTCGCCGCCATCGAAAATGCAGCATCCACTAGCCGGAATTCCATCCCGCGACCTGCGGGTCAGCAGCCGAGTACCTTAGCCACAGACCACCGCGGTGGTGCTTAAGAATGAAAAGAACGCATGTACTTTTCGAAGTAATATTCCTTCATCCCTGAAGTTTGGTTCTCACAAGTAGAATTTAGTTTTCGTGAAAGTACTGAAAAATGTCGCAGAGGTATACTTCTAAAAGAAAATTTTTCTTAGTTTCAAGATAATCATGAATAAATAATTTCGTTATGTTCTTGTTTCCCACAAAGCAGCGCACCAAAAACACGACTAAAAGTTCAGGCAAAAGACACACAGAAATTGGCTCTGGTTCGGAAACGGGCACGTCTACGCCAAGATGGCGAAATTCACTCACCCCAACCAGACAAACGGATGCAATCGTGATGTCCCATTAAGAGAAAGCGCTACGTACTCTGTCAACAAAGCACACGCGCGTTCAGTTCGGCGAACTTGCATAGTGATAATTAAAAAAAATGAAAGTGGGGGCACGAAGTGCACACGTGACCAAACGCAAAGGTGATGGAACATTCCAAAGACGAATAAGTGTAGCGATGAAAGAACAACGAAAAAAAACAACTCGGCAGGACCTGGTCCGGTCACACGTCTAACAATTTCTTTTCCATCAAGCACAAGTGACAGCCTCCCATGCGCGCCGACAGTCGCAGCAACAGATGCCTTGCATGCGGTCACACAACGCGCAGCTGTGCACAATCGCGGAATCAAAAAACAGTCGCCTCTTGTCTCTCTTGCTCTTTGGCCATTTTGTTCAATGACAATCGCACGCAGGTCGTCGGGCGCATTATAGGTCGTGCAGAAGTGCGGAGCACGAGATGCCCGCCTGGAAACTGCTGGGGAGTTTCCAGGGTGTTTTCGAGAGTGCCTAGACAAGTAACGTGAATGGCAGCGCCGTACTGTTTGCGCTTACTGTGTTACCGTACCAGAATTCAAAGGTGATAGCTCACAATGCAGAGGTTGCCTTATGTTTGTCTAGTGAAGTTTTACCTGTAATAGCGGTCGTTTACTTTTAGGAATACAGCCGGTAACCTGGTGATCCAAAACGCAATGTCCCCGGACTAACTAAAGGTTTTCAATAGGTTGTCGTACCGCATACATCGCCCCCAATTTCCCCGTTTAATTTAATAGTCTGTGATGTCCCTAAAAAAATTTAGAGAGTCACCCAACCTGAGCACACGGGCTTCAAATGTTGTATTCCTCTACAGTAACAGACGTTCAGAACTAGAACACAAGGACACCGACGGAGGACGCATCAGCAAAGCGCTCAATATTTCTTGTTAAGCTTCAAAAGCAACGTCCCTCTCATAAAAGCACATCTATCGATAATATTTCGAGTACAAGTGCCGCAGCATATAGATGGAATCAAGTCAGCGTTACTTAAAAAAGTGCACGTGTCTAACTCTCTCTCCTCCAGATTTTTTTTTACGAATTGCAGCTGCCAGAAGCGGTGTAATCAGTGCAATACAGACGCGTACTCTAAACAGCTGTCGACTTCCGCATATCAAACTACCTACATAGTAGCGCATAAATCGCCATTGCTAACCTTGAAGTGGAGGGTTTCATTCCCGTCCATGGCGCGGCCCCCTTTCAATGGCAGCGAAATGGATGAACATGCGTGTATCAAAAGCTAGGCACAGGTAACAAGTCCCATGAAGGTAAAGTTATCTGGTGTAACTCCAGGCGCGGCATGCCTCACAATCGCAGCACAATTTCGCCACGTAAAGCAATTTTTTTCTTTGCGTGCAGCGATTAATGAAACCATCAAACCTCATGATCGCGTTCACAACTGAAGTAATTATACAGTTGTAGTTTAGTGTTAGCGTGAGAGGTGTTGAAGGGAATAGCGTAGCCGTGCCGAAAATCTTCATTTCAGACTCATTTCAGACGGCACGTTTCAGTTTAGCGGGGTAGCGTTGACGTATACCCCAGCTGGGACGGTGGCGTCACCGAGGCGGATAGTGAAGGCATTAAGAACAGCGAAAAGAAAAAAAAAAACGAAACTGAGGATTCTCGCCTGTATTTTCGCACAGAGCAGTATTACCACTTTTTTAAAGTAATAATAAAAGTAAATGAACAAGAACCACGCACCGAAAGCACGAATTTTTATGATACAGATTTGTTCACACCGATATTCTAGTTAGGCCTAGGTACGTTCGAAATAGGAAGCAATTTCAAAAACCACTGGCTATGTTATCTGCAATACTCGCTGGTCGAAGCTACCTGAAGGCAGGCGAAGCCATCTTGCACACTCGCTAGTTGCAGGAAAAATTAGGTGGATCGCTCCCCACCAACGCTGAGTTAGAAGCGGGCGTTCGAAACCGCCACCATGTTTTACGTATAGGTAGACTGCGCAAACGCGGTATTCTGAAAATTAGCGTGCTTACGATACACGCTACAATTTTTTTAGCGTACTGCGCATGCGAATTTCGATTCCGCTATTACGGTAAGCCTCCTATCTCGCTAAACCCAATAAGCTATAAGTGTCTATTATAAATAAAGCTGTCAAACGCGAGATTTCTACGTGGTTATCATGCGCTTTGTTCGTTCCTTGGTCACTAGCTCTAGATTTTAACAATCGTTCGAGTTTAATGCCCCAAAACCCACCATATCAATGTGGGGGAGACCGTAATGAAGGGCTCCGTGTAATTTCTACCACCTGGCCTTCTTCAAACGTGCACAACACACGGGCATCCATTAAAATGCGGCCACCGCGACAGGTATTGAATATCGTTAGACAGTTGAGCACGCTCTATTGACAGAAGGAAACACATCTCAACTCACACACCATACAAGACGCTCCATCGAAAGCAACGTCATCCAACGAATCAACGCTAGCATCACGCAAGGGTCTTCGCGGATTGCAGGCGCCAGTATCAAAGTTGCACATGCATATACGCACCTTCCGGACGGAGCGTTCTCGCGTCGCCGAGCAATCGCGGGGGAAATAAACGCGAGCGAGAGGACGACAACCGACGGCCAATAGGGGACAGATCTTTCGCCGGTTCGGATACGCCTTCACTTTCTTCTGTCGGAGGCTCCGGCGCATCGCGGCTGTAGTGTCCCGTTGCATCCGCATCACGTGACGCACGATGCTTCCAGTATATGTGTGGGAAAGGTTCCACGAGCGCAGCACGTAGGCGACGAGAACGCCGGATGCCGTGAAACGGACGCGGTATACTATTACAGCACGACGACACGTACCGCGTGGAACAGACTTCAAGGCGACAGAACAGGAATGACGCGGATGAAGTAAATGCGCTCACGAGACAACTGGATGCGACTGTTCCTTTTTTGACCGGGCGGCGGCTCAGCCACCTAGCGGTACCTCGTAACGTACTACAAACTGATTGATGATTGATATGTGGGGTTTAACATCCAAAAACAACCATATGATTATGAGAGACGCCGTAGTGGAGGGCTCCGGAAATTTAGACCACCTGGGGTTCTTTAACGTGCGCCCAAATCTGAGCACACGGGCCTACAACGTTTCCGCCTCCATCGGAAACGCAGCCGCCGCAGCCGGGAATCGAACCCCCGATCTGCGGGTCAGCAGCCGAGTACCTTAGCCACTAGACCACCACGGCGGGGCTAAGTACTAACTGTCGTGAGCGCGGTGTTTGTAAGAGACTAATTTGTCTCCTGGCTTGATTTCAGCCATCTATCAAACAACCTATTCTCGGTTATTTCTAACAGCTGGAAATAATTAATACCTAAGTCACAAAAGACAACTTGTCCAGTGACCTCCAGAGTGCAATCACCGAACTCCAAGCGAAGAACTTCAGCTTCGTGATAATTTAGGCTTAAGCGAAACACACCAGGAACAGAGGAACAAGACAACTGCGCATAATTTTACAATATGTTGCACCAACTGGCCCAGCAGACAAAACATCAGGAGTTTGTAGCGTTTCATGGTTGTATTGAAGCGAGAAAAAAAATGGCAATATATCTGTGTACGAATACAACCGATGAGAAAAACTCCTTGGAAATGAAACGCCGGTGACTATGCGCCTGATCTCGTTACTGGCTTTCATGGAGGTGGTATAGGTTGGGGAGCGGGTGGGGAGAGCGTATGCTGCGCTTGGTGACGGGTACGACTCCGTACGACTCAGCGAGTGAGTGGGCGGCGCAGTGCGCACCTGTTATTTTAACGCGATAGCGTTAGAAAGCTCGTGCCGCAGAAATTCCGCCACCGGCGTCGGCACCGTTGGTTGTGAGCGAAAAATTGTTCGTGAGCGAAAAATTGCGAAAGAAGCAAATAAAGAACAAAATTTTTGTTCACATCGAGGGTCAAACCCGGGCCATTCGCGTGACAAGCACGTGACCTACCACAAAGCCACGATGTTACTTGCAGCTGCTTCGGAAAAAAAAAACACTACATAAACGTGACGTAGTGGAAGGAGTCTCCTTAACGCATCTTGTCCGACAGGTGACACGACGAAAACGAGCCCTTTCGGTGATTTGTAGGCGCATTTGGGAGGCCGTCGAACTACGTCTAAAAAGGCCGGGTAGTGCAGTCACCGCCGCTAAAAACACACAGGAACTTTCAAACAACTCTAAAATAGGACAACCATGTCAATCTAGCGGAAAACATGTCCTTCCAGAGGCATTGATCAAATAAACAGCAAACGCTAGATAATGTGCTGCCATCTGTGAGGCTTTGTGAGACTCTTTAAGGCCTCCAAGATGGCAAGCGCGCGGCGTGTATCTTGGAGGTCACGCACGCGATTCTTGCTTTATATCAGAAGCCTGTATGTACCATTCGCGCCCGCGCGCTGGTACAATCTGCTGTGTGCGTATGTGTGTGGGTGTGTAATAAAGATATTAATAGGTATGCACTTAGCGGTTGAAGGACGCAATTGGGGCCGGATTTCGCTGTCGCGTTCAACTCTTAAAGGCGAAGCTTAAGGGTCCCCCAATTTTTCCTCGGCGCACTTGTCTGGCTTAGAGAGCTTCGACAGTGGGGTGCGGACCTATAAAGAGCTTCGCTCCTGAAAAAGAACGACGGCACAAGAAATAACGCAGTCATAACAGATTTACCTTGCTTCGCGGTCTTCTTTACGTACTTGTGTTTTTTTTTTTTCGTCTTTATTTCTTTCGCGTTCCCCTTAAATACATAGTTATCATGGGTGTTTACTCAAACAATGCTTTAACTCATTTCGAAGCGTCATGTCACCTCGTTTGTAAGGAACTTGGTTTTTACTTTTAGAAAAATTTTAATAACTCTTTCATTTTCAGTCTTTATTAAAGTGTCGCGTCCTTTTGATTACCCTCTTCAGGTTAAATTTGTTTAGATCAAAGTTATATATTTTTAATTCCGATAATAGAAGTTCTAACAGACATAAGAAGAATTGTAGGTGAAAGAGAGAAAAAATAACTGCGAAAACTTTGCGACAGGCCTAAAGTTTTAACTATGCGTAACGCAGCACGTTGATGCAGTACATTAAAGACCATATCCAAACCAGCGCGTCATTAAAGCGGTGCACGTGCACACACCCGGCATATAAAGCTGCTCGAATTCCGAGTTCTTTCTACAACATTTGCATTGCTTAGCGAAGCGGAGACTACGTATCTTGAATGTTTTAAACGCGCGTTTTTCAAAGATGTCCTCCTTCTCTGATTATTCTTTAAAAAAAGAAACAAAAGAACGAGCTACTTCGTTGCGTTCGCGCACGAGCAATAAAGACACGTCCGGACATCACAAACACGGAAGTGTAAGGTAAGCATTTCAGGACCGAAAGGATACAGTTCCCGCATACTATGCACATGCTTGAAGTGCCCGTTCAGACGGAAAGTTAGCAAACCGGCCTTCCTTTCTCCCCCTCTCTCTCTAGGTTGGTCGTATATGTAGCGGCTAACACACGAATACCGACAATTACACGGCGAAAATACTCATCAGGCCCTCCCCCTCTGCGCAGATATGCTCAAACCGTGGAATGACTTAAAGGGACACTAAAGTCAAGTATTAAGTCGACGCTGATTGGTGAAATGCCGGTCCATAAACCTCGTAGTGTTACTTTTGTGCCAAGAAAGGGCCTATTTTGAAATAAATCACTTTTTAGTGCGCCGCATCAAGTTAGCGCACTTCAAATTACCCGCCTCAAGAAACGGACCGACCGGATCGTCTAACGTCACTGTTGCCATGCACAACGTTGCCCGGCTTTACTGCGCTAGTAGCAGCACACTGAAAGCAGCGGGAGCCCCAGCAGCAACAACAGCCATTGATCTATTTCTCGCCATTGGCTTCGAGATTGCAGACAATTGTTTCAACTGCGCCCCACTAGATGGCACCACCTCCCGTGTAAGCACGCAAAAAATGAATTTTTGAACCACTCGAACCACTCCCCATAGTAACGTCTGGCGATTCTTTTTTTCATGAACAAACAGAAACGAACAAGCAGCATTTCATTGCGTCTCTTACTGCATAAAACGTACTTTATTTAGTGCAGTTAGATCGATTACTAGTGGGTAATTGTAGGCGGTCAGTCTGATGTCATCGTGATCATTTTGAAAATGTCCTACTGCGGCGCTTGAGTTCTTGTGCATTTACTTCAATTTCTCGGTAAGTAGGGCACTGTTGTTGATGATATTGTCGTTTTTGATGTTGTCGTACATTGAGCTTTCACTTTGACGTAAACTGTTGTTTGACTTTATAGTGTCCCTTTAACAATTGCGATGGCAAGCAGATTTCCCGGTCAAGATGGAACCCCAGGTGGTCAAAATTTCCGGAGCCCACCCCTACGGTGTCTCTCATAATCACATGGTGGTTTTGGGACATTAAGCCCCGCATACCGAACTCTGTTAAGAATAGTATGTTTTTATAGCCCAACGGAAGAACGCGATTTTATGTATTTTATTCTGTGTCAAAAAAAAAAATAGGTGTCGGAATACGGTGGCGCTAAGCGCCTCGGGCTGCAAGGATCGCAGTTTAGTGGAGGCTCCCAGACTATTTCGACCGCCTAAAAAGCCGCACTGAGATTGTGCAGTAGACGCGCCTCCAGCAGTTTTCCTCTGCCGAAGTGCGTCTACATCGGCCAGCATTAGAAACGGCGACCTTCGGGGTCAGCAGCCAAGCCTATAGTAACCACATTACCGTCGACGCGGTAATGTGGTTCGTAGCAATAGGATCATATTGGTCGTGCAGTGTTCCTAATATTGGATCACGCAACATAACGTGTCTGGCACGAACTCTGAGCAAATTTCTAACGAAACGCAAAAGCGAAGTAAAGAAATTAGCTTTAAGTCGAATCCCACGTTTTCATTGAACGACGAGAGGAGATCAAAACTCGTGACTTTCTAAAGTGCATTCGCCAGTGTTGCATCAAAAGTTAATAGTGGGAAACTTATGCTGAGAAACTAATGTTTCGCGGTTATAAGGAAGAATTTTAGTTTGAATAATAGTACCTTTGGAGGGTGAAATCACAAGCACCTAATACGAAACGCGCTTCTTTTCGCACATAGCCGGATTGGTGCAGCGTACAGAATCGCATCCATCTTCGGCCCATCAGTTGGCCCATCAATCAATGGGCCAATCAATGGTCGGCCATGCAATTGATGGGCCCATCAATGGCACAATAATTCGGCCCATCAATATGACGAGCTAAAAGAGCGCTTCATGACGCCCGCATTATATATGCATTCATATAATCCATGTCTTCCGCGCGCGCACAGCCCATAAACGCATCCGCTACTTTTTTCAACTTGTAATGCGTATATCACGCAACAATATCTGTCTCCTCTGGCTTGTGCAATCGCCTGGTTTAGATCTACGCACACTCATACAACGCCTTTGTGACAGGATAGTTGGATTTATTAGTAGCAGTGTCAGCGCGAGGAGACGTCCTAAACAACACGGGTTACTATTCCCATACGGGGAGTTAGGCAATAAAGAATGCATGATAGAGTGATACGCATGTGGAGCCATCTATTCTTGAGCCTCAAGGGTACAACCTTAGCTGTCATGATTGCCTGCCACGAATGCTGTGCAGCGCAGAGACGAGAGTGATGGCATGAGTAACTAAAGTTCGCACGATCGTAATGTTATTTTCAGCGAATGCCATTAAGGTATTTAAGGAAGGGTAGTAGAAGGTCGTACGCCGGGACAGATCTATTTTTTATTGTTTACACGTAGAAACATGACTGCGCGAAGTGCACAACTACTTCTACAACGAGAAAAGGATACGCTGAATCATAATGGTGACATTTTTTTAATCAGCGATATTTGAATATGGCGTATCATATGTAAATGAAAAACGATTATTCCTTTTTAATTACGCGATACTGGACGCAAAAAAAACACTATAAACTTACTCAGATAAGTGAGTGACCAACGAAAGATAAATAATAAGCATTTCAACTAATTACGCCTAACATTAGAACTAACGAATTAGAGCAGGGAAGTTGGCCTATGTGTTTAAGTAGTTATACATTCATTTGGACCCTGGTCTACGAAATAAATGGGCATTCTAGTTACTTATGGGCTCCGATGCCCAGAACAGTGTTCTATCAGAGAAATATCTCCAGCACAGTAGTCAACTTTCACCACTTGATTAGCAGTGCACCTTAGAGAATGCGCGACGCTGCCAGATTCCGTCCAATCTAGATAAGCCTCACAAATTGCCCGGCAACAATTCATCACCCGTAACACGCACCAACAAGTAATTACCTGGATGAATTAAGTAGTGATACCTCAGTTAATTGGCAATTAGCAAGATCTCAAGATTTATAGGCGCCCACTTCTCACTATAGAGCTTGTTTTTAAGAAAATTTCCTTTTTGCTTTCCAGAAAACAACTTCCGAGTATTACTTGAACTATGAGCTCCTTCTATACGATGCTCTGAAACAAAGCATCTGGCTTATTATTATTATTATTATTATTATTCGAGATAACGTAACGTCGGCTGAAATAACTATTCTCTGATAGCAACGCATGCGTACGATTCAAACTACGCATACACCTGTACCTCAAATTATTGCTCGGTCTTGAGTCTTGAGGCTTCGGTAATTATAAAATTGTCGCCTCCTCGCTACATAAACAAAATCATTACGTACTCATTCTTCGCGCTTGCTACGCGTGCAAACATTTTTCCGCTTTTTTTTTCTGACGTGGTACTCGGGGATCTAATTCATTTGCGTCACAGCAAGTCATTAAACGAGAGAAAGACCGAGAAAAGTAAAATTAGTTTCGCTTACACAGGTAACAAAGAAAACCCCTTTTTTTCTCTCTCTCTCTTCTTTTTTTCAGGAGGGGGGAGGATGGAGAAAGGCGTTGTCCATTTCTAGTTTCAGGCTCTTCCGTAGGACCCCGATAGCCTGTTCAATTATTTCTGATCTTTTCGAACTTCCAATTTTCTCTGAATTTTTGGCTTGTTTGCTGCCTTGGACTGCCATTGGTCATTCGACTTTGAAGATATAATAAAAGCGGAAAAAAAACTAGGGCAGTATCCACGAGAATCGCGCAGCGTGTCAGAAGGTTACGTAACGGCCGCCACAGAAACATGGTGACGCTCACAACATGAGACAGCAGAACGGAACGGACAAGTCAGACCCGTCGTTTTCTGTTGCGTTCACGTCAACTATAGAAAAAGACACAACGACAGCTTCGGCAGTAGTGATTTACCGTGCAGCCAACACACCGTCGTTTGTTTTGCTTTCTTTTTTGCTGAATCATGCACGCGCCATATCTGTGTTTACGAGTCTTGACACTTACCGTCGCCTATTTTATTGGCCGCTGCCGGCTTGGCGATTGCAGCTGGGCCACGTGTACGAAAGTCGTTGCCTCAAAGCCTGCGAAAAAGAGGGAGAGAGAAAAAAACTTACGTAACGCTGCGTTTCTCTGCCGCGACAATAAACACGAACAAATTTATGAGAGTCAATTGATTGATTGATTTTTGGGGTTTAACGTCCCAAAACCACCATATGATTATGAGAGACGCCGTAGTGGAGGGCTCCGGAAATTTAGACCACCTAGGGTTCTTTAACGTGCACCCAAATCTGAGCACACGGGCCTACAACATTTCCGCCTCCATCGGAAATGCAGCTGCCACAGCCGGGATTCGAACCTGCGACCTGCGGGTCGGCAGCCGAGTGCCTTAGTCACTAGACCACCACGGCGGGGCTGAGAGTCAATTGAGCCCGCAGTCAATTGTGCCAAGTTTGAATTACACGCATTGTGGCGAGAAGGTAAATAGCAACTTTTGTTACATGTCTAAATAAACAATCATAAAGAGTCCAACTAAAGTTCGCGTTTGCTGTATTGGCGACTAGTGAGTGACTGACAAGCGGCAATCGCATTATAGAGAAGCGAACCTTCATAAAGACGCCAATAGAGTCTCAGGTTTGCCGTATTGACGACCGATGACCATCGAAGCAATCTTCGTGTGCTACAGCCCCGATTACCCATTCTTATTTTTCTAACATCGGCATCACATAGCATCGGTCCACACGACACAAGCAGCTGCAAAACGCGCGTCGCTGAGTGACGCCAACTTAATCTCAGAGGTCGCCATAAACGGTGCCTATTATAATTTTCGGTATCTATTCAGCAGCCTTTTCGCTTTCGCCTCCTTCTTCGATGCGACACGCCAATGTTTGTTTATATGCGCCGCGCATGCCCACCATTTCTCTATATATGTATATAGCTTTCCAGACGCACTAACTATCGTCATGCCATACCAACTAGCCCAAGCTGCCGCACTAATGAGATCCGCCTGTCAGGCGTGTTAGCCACCGGACAAGCTACTCTATAGAAATACCATGCGGTATACTTTTGACGCATTTCCTTAAATACGGCTCACGTTCCGTCACTGCACTAAGGCTATAACACAAACTACATAATATAATAATAATTTTTCTGCGTTTCAAAATTCCGATATCATTAGGAGTTACATCGGTGGAGGGTTCGGAAAACTTCAATCACCTTGGTTTGACCTTAACGTAAGCATATCAGTCTCTAGCATATTCGCTCCATCGCAATGCGACCCCGCGGCCGGGATTCGATCCCGCGACCTTCGGCTCAGAAGATAAGCGCCACAACTAGTACACTACAGCGGCAAATTAAAAACGCACACTTTGAACGCTCTATCCTACAAACAAAAGATCACTCGGAAACCCACAAGAAAGAAAAAAAACGGAATTGTTAGTATGTAGCGTTTACAGTTTGGTGTCGCGAGATTACAACACCCACTGCTCAACGCATCTTTTACAATGGCCAAAGGAGGAGAGTGTGAACAGGCGGTCACGGCAAGATCGCGTGCGATGGACACAACAGAGCACCCGCCTCGACAGCTTATACTGGACAACGGAAAAGCAGATGACTAAACCGAAATGCGCCCGCAAGCAAATGTTTGACTTTGCGGCAACGGGAGAAACGAGGTCATGTTTTCGCGGGAAAAACAATCGACTGAGCATGCAGTGCTGCCGGGGTCGTACAGGTTCACTAACCTCGACGGCATCCGACTGTCGCGTGATTGTTTCCCTACTCCCAATGACCTCTCTCCCACTGTATACGTTTCTCTCCATTCCACCTTTCCTGGATGTGTAGAAAGCGGCCAGAACAGATGTGCGAACGAAGATTACGCAGGCAAAGAACGCCTACCGTATGCACAGTGAAAACTAGCACTTCCGGTACAGTTGACCTACTTCCGGCATGCCCTACATATGCATAGCGCAACCATAGAGTGGGTGCAATACGAACTGGCGAACATTAAGGTAGAAAACACTTTCAGGTCGATGCGTCGACATGTTCATATAAAAGCGTTTCACGGAAAGGTGTCTGTCCAGGCAACGCCGCTTTTTATCAATTAAGTATTTTAGAGATGAGTTTTGAACTGATGTGTGAACGTTTGTATTGCAAGGGTTTGATATGTGGGGTTTAACGTCCCAAAACCACCATATAATTATGAGAGACGCCGTAGTGGATGGCTCCGGCAATTTCGACCACCTGCGGTTCTTTAACGTGCACCCAAATCTGAGCACACGGGCCTACAACGTTTCCGCCTCCATCGAAAATGCAGCCGCCACAGCCGGGATTCGATCCGGCGACCTGCGGTCAGCAGCCGAGTAAATAAGCTACTAGACCACCGCGGCAAGGCTACGTTTACATAGGCACCTACACCAGTTTCCAAGTAAGTAAACACCGTGATTAGTGCTGTGTAAATTCACTTCAGTATCGACACACCGCGGCACACCCGGTCTTTTTCACGAGTCCTGGCCAGTGTTCATGCGGAAATGTTTGAAATAAACGCTGTATATCGCCTACGAGTGTATTCAGACCATTCGTCTGTAACGGGACGGCTTTATGTTCGCCCATAGCAGAGTGCCGAGAACTTCTAACACACCTTATAAGGCATGGCTGAAGCACGCAATGAAAAGGAGGGCCAAGAGGGCAGTAGAAGCCAGAGGGTTCCTGGACTAAGGAGCCCTCCCACCTCAGGGTTACATCGAGCATTGCTCGGGGAACTGTTTAGAAAACCAACGTTTACTCCTCTCTCTCAGTTGTTGATCTCCGGTGACGAAGGAGGTGAATCAACTTGAACAACTGCTCGCTGAATACAGGAACAAGTATAGGCGCTCGAAGGCTGTGAATTCAATTAGGCTTCAAGTTGGCTTCAGAAGTTCCTAAAGGTGATGCATCAACTTTTTGCGCGCGAAACAGAATGTTCGGCAGCGGGTCAGCGTTTCACTTCTTTTAAATGAAAGCAACCAGAGGTGAACTTTCCGGTATCATTGAAGTGGATCCACCTTTGAGATATTGCGAGATAAACACAGTTTCGATCCCGGCATCGAAACAAACACCCCCCGAATGCAATGACTCGAAGCTTCAAGCGCTCAGCTCAAAAGAAGATTCAGCTTTTTCTTGGAAGCGAACACAAGCGCCGTGCGCAGCAGCGTTTCGAAGCGTCGAAGCCTGCTATTTCTTGAACTACCTCGGTATCAATAAAATGTCAAGGGCGAAAGAAAGACGTTCGCTGAGAAACACTTGTCGCCACGAAGAACGAACTCCGGGGTCGCGTTCTTCAGATGAGCGCGCTTCATAGAGCGGTGCTTTTGCCCGCCTTAACCTTCGCACGTTATTAAAATGAAAGATGTAGTTTATTAAAGGTCGCGAACTGCGCGATTGAAAGAAAAATGTTCGTTAGAACGCCTGTCTAGAGTATACGGAGTTTTAACACAGAGGGTTTATAGAGTCTACGCGGATTGTGTCAACTCGGGAACAGAAAGAAAAATGTTTCGCTTCGCGCACACAATGCACAAAGTTCACAGCTGCAAACACATCGGCTGAACGAAAGGGCAACGGTGGAGATGGGACGCGAATTCTTCGCCGCTAATGACTATCGATGAAGACGTCTTTCTAGCCTTGAGGCAGGCCAAGTGGCTTGAGTAGACCTTCATTGTGGTGCCTCACGTGCCAGAGTGCGCCATGTATAGTTGTAAGGCACGCCGTCTATATATAGCGAGGAGTCGAGAATTAGCTCGACAACCTTGGGTCCTTCAACGTGAACCTAACAAGTGTGTCACACACTTCTGGTGAGGCCCCGCCGATCCAACATCGACGAGCGGCAGGCTTCCACTTTACGCTTCGGCCTGCGACGCCTGAAAGGCCTCGAAGTGGCACATCTCAAATTTATTTGCAGGTTGGTCGACCCGTGCGTGGTTGCACGTGTGGTTGAATGCAGTAATACACTGATTGAAATTAATGCAGTAATATCGACAGCTTCATTTTCGTGTTCGGTTCAGAATTAGCGATATGCGTTCCCGATACCCACGATTCAATAGAAGCGCATATATATATATATATATATATATATATATATATATATATATATATATATATATATATATATATATGCGTATATGTTTGTATATAAAAGGCACACAGAGAAATAACTTTGAAAAAAGAAATTCTGAGGAATCCTACCAGCGATACGGGCCAGCAAGTCATCGCTCCTCAGCGCGCTGCGTTAGCCAACAAGGCCGCGCCGCTGACATAGGCGTACCAGCCGGGGGGGGGGGGGGGGGGCAAGGAAGGCGCGAGCCTCTCTTTCCTCCACTGGGAAAATTTGAGGGGGGGGGCGAGGCTGAGAACCCCTACTTTTGACAGTGGTCGCTGTTGGCTGCAGGATGGGGAACCAACAAGTAAGGCGACGTTTTCCGTCACAACAGTAATAACTCAATTATGTTCTAACGGGAGAAGGAAAAATGTTACGAGGCAATGTTGCAACATCGTGAAATTTCGCTAACATTTCCGCAATTATGATTTTTCTTGTAGGTTAAAATTTTCAAGCAATTAAAATTTTTCTTTTGTTGACCACATGTATAACGGTCAATAGGAGGTCCCCCCGTCATTTTGAATGAAACTTTGGGACCTCCTCTTGTACAATTCCAACCATGTAACCGAATGTGAAATATGTAATTAGCTTGACTTGACTCCACCGTATTGGCTGGGAGCCTAATATCAGGGAACAAGGAAGCTTCTTCCACCATCCAACGGCTTCCGGCGTCGACGCCCACACTGCAACGCCTGGGACAATCGGAGGCACCTCTAGACGAAGTACATTGGAACTGTACTTTTCGCTGACCATCACCGGTATCGCCGACGTCGACCGACTCCAAGGAAGGAAACACCGGACAAACCCCGGCGAAAACGGCGTATGTAGTTGATTGATTGATTGATTTGTGGGGTTTAACGTCCCAAAACCACTTCTGATTATGAGAGACGCCGTAGTGGAGGGCTCCGGAAATTTTGACCGATGCCACCGCGTGTTGTACGAACGCCTGCGGATTGATTGATTGATTTGTGGGGTTTAACGTCCCAAAACCACCATTTGATTATGAGAGACGCCGTAGTGGTGGGCTCCGGAAATTTTGACCACCTGGGGTTCTTTAACGTGCACCCAAATCTGAGCACACGGTACTACAACATTTCCGCTTCCATCGGAAATGCAGCCGCCGCAGCCAGGAATCGAACCCGCGACCTGCGGGTCAGCAGCCGAGTACCTTAGCCACTAGACCACCGCGGCGGGGACCGAACGCCTGCGGAACAGCTCGAACGGAATGCCTGTCGCGCTGAAGCAAGGCAGGCTCGCATATGTGCCCAGACTCAGGATGAACGTGATGCTGCGCATGCGAGAAATGCTGCAGCTCAATGCACATTAGAAGACCTTGTTCACTACATTTCGTACGATTCCCAACTCCCCCGCCTTACTTTGTATAACAAGTGCAATCTGTTGCTATCGCATTCATTGCTTCGGCCTTGTGCCGAAAGTGTGACCTTTTTTTTTATTAGCGACAAAGACAAATACAATTGCAACAGCACTTCAATTCACAAGGCGACCTCTAATTAGACAATGGCCGGAACATGAGTGTTCAGATAAAGGTAACATTGACAGATATATCTGGAACGACAAACGAATGGCGTTCCGGTTGCAGATTTTTTTTCACGCTGCATAGAATTGAAGGCTTCATGATTTCTTACCATCAGCCAGAATAACGCCGCTGGATAATAATGAGAGTAGTGTGCTGTAACTTAAGCTGAGTGACAAGGACATAGAGGTCAAAAGAAGAAACGATATTGTGAGCGCACATGCGCTCTTTCACGCGTCTTCTTCCGCATTCGCAGGCCTTAGAGTGAGCATGGCAAATACATAAGCATGGTTATCAAAAACGGAACGTGCTAACTCGCGTTTGTGGCAGTTAACACTTGTATAACTTGCCGCGATTGTCGACAGCCGCGCTTTTCCCTGGTTTATTCACGATATTTTCCCGTGTCGCAACTACACTAAAAAGCTATGCGCTTAACAAACGTTGCATATAAACTATACATGCACTCAGAGATATTTAAAAAAAATAATGCTGGAGTGGAAGCTCACGCATTGCTTTGTCAGCAGAAGTGAAGCCAGCTTTTGCCCTCCAAAAATATCAGAAACAGGCTACTTTGTGGTTGGGCCCACTGAGACATCGACTGGCTTTGATTTGTTAGTCTGAAGGCTAATTTAAATATAAATTAAAATATCGTTGTTACCGCTGAAATAATTCGCAGATACAAGTATCGGCGACTCCCATAAAATTTGCCTTAAATTCGAGGCTTACTAAAGAAAACTAGTAACGCGAGGACGCACTTTTGGCACTATCTAACCCTAACAGGTTGCCACGTTAAGCTCGTTCGAGAGAAAACGATCCTTCTTGATGGCCCAATGCCAACAGCTCAATACGCCCTTAGTAAGATGGCTGCCGCAGCCACCATCTTACGGTTGGCACGGCTTTACTCATGGGCAAGCATTTCCCCTTCAGCAATTTTTTCAACCTCCTTGCATGCACCCGACGCATTTGGCTTAACATGCAGCCTTTGTTTAGCATACATCCCCCTCTTATTGTGTAGTCACTAGTACATGTAATGTCATATGCTGCCTGACACACTTCAGATATTATTCGTGTGAATAGTCATATATTTTCGAAACGATGTAATGAAAACGAATGTGCGTACATTTATCAAAGTTCACACCCGTTTCCTACGGCGAGTCATGGCAACACAATTGTGCGGCGTTGTATTAGCGCAGCACACGGTTATAGCAAAGGAAAATAATGAAAACAGGCTGTTGCTGGAAATGTGACCAGTCATTGAATTTTGCTTCATTCGATATAAGAATTGAGGGTTTACATTCAGCAAATCTTACGCCAAGGAATGAAATCACTGTAGAATAGCTTAGGAGTTAGAACCTACAAAGAAAGACTTTTATTCACTAAAATATTACGCATTTGTACAAGGCGCTTACAGCGTGCCACAACGGTTTCGCATACCGGAAGAGTTTCTGCACCGTAAACATGGCAATTAATGACTCTTACTATTAGCTGCTGGGCCTTACGTGCAAAAAATCATGATATGATTATTCGGTGATTATGGGGAATGCTGTAGTAGGGGGCCCCAGGTATGTCGTTCACCTCCGAAGAGCAAACAGTCAAAACATAACGCACAACTTCCTGGTCTCCTTGAAAACCAAAGAAAGGAACTCGCTTGTTGTGGGTCCCATGTAGAAGCGAAAAAAAAAAGGACAATGATACCAAGCGCCACGTTATTCTCCTTGCACAGACAGACAGAGCGAAAAAGAGGTAAGGAGAGAAAAAGAGGAAGGAAGGGGGAGTGGACACAAATGCTTAGCAATGAAATGAAAGCAGATCAACAAAAGCATTTAAGACAGGCGCACTGATTCTATACTGCTACAGTATCAGCCCATCAGGAGTGTCGTTAAAGCATTTGTTTGGGTGAATTGGTAGCATTACATAACTGCAAACATTTGTCAATTCCCTCTAGTGCATCTCGCATTGCTTGTCCAGAAAACACTTAAGAGCGACCACTGATAGAGAGCGTTGGTTCAGCACTGGATCTTCTATTCGAGGGCGGAGACCAGTAACAGAGACAGAGCCTGACGCGTATAGGAATTCTGTAGAAATGTACACAAACATTGACGAATAGCTTTCACAAATAGTTTTCGTAATGCATAGCAAACAGCGTGGGCTGCGCACAAAAATCACAAGCACATGAAAGAAAGGAATGGACGGCATAGTATAGTTATATCCCACCAGCCAAACAAGGCCGACTAGTGGTGCTTATCTCCCTGGTAAGGCTTCGCACTTGAAAAGGTGAAGTGGGCAGTGACGTCACTCAATCCGCGTTTCTATCCTGCTGAAAGGGTGTTAACTCTAATGCACTCTGCCACTATGTAGGTTCAATCGTTCTTGCCCACAGAACACAGCTCACTGTCCCTCTCTCTCTTTTGCTACTATGGTAAGTTACATCCACATGAGATGCATTTATGCATATTCACTCTTTACCTTAACGAGAACAACTGATTGATCACAGAGTAACTTAAACCTAAAATGCAGTGGATAAGGTACTCGGCTGCTGAACCGCAGGTCACGTGATCGAATCCCGGTTGCGGCACGTGCATTTTCGATGGAGGCGAAAATGCTGTAGGCCCGTGTGCTCAGACCGGGGTGCACGTTAAAGAACCCCAGGAGGTCGAAATTTTCGAAGCCCTCCATTACGGCGTCTCTCATAATCCTGTGGGTTGTGGGACATTAAACCCCACATATCAATCAATTATTTAATTATTCAATCAATCTATCTATCTATCAAAAGAACATGCAGCGATAAGTGAAGTACAGCTGTAAAAAAAACAAAGAAAACAAGGGTGCCATTGTAAGAACGCGCATGACCTTGAACGCAGCCGTACCAAACGTTTCCAGAATTAGCCTAACAAGCAAATCCGATCTCCAGATATTTTAGATCATACTCACAGCTTCGAACCATGTCCGACTTTCGACGTGCTGGAGTATATACACTCGCGCAGCTTGCCATTTTCTCTTTTCTTTCGTTCAAGGGCAGGCGAAACGAAAGTTCGACGTACAAACACGGTTACGCATCCCGGTCGCATTTAAAACGCGACGAAGCTTTCCTTGAGACGCTCCTTTGTTTTTCTGTCTCGCCCGTACACACACTTCACTATATCACGCTCACTCCCAGGCTCGACGAGCTGTCGAAACCCTTGGCGAACAATGAAAAAAAAGGTCCGTCCACGCCAGCGAGCGAGTGAACTGTGCAAGCCGAGATCACTTCACGCACAAGCGTCGTTTATCCTTGAACGGGGGAGACCCCTCGTGGCCTTGACAATGAGACGAGATCATACACGCGCGAAACCTACGCGCGCCCGTTCGAGCAAGAGAGGGAGAGAGTTGCGTGCACAGTGAGAAAAAAATATCCCCAAGGTTTTCGCCACTACTCGACATTTCTCGAGCCTCTCTCCCACCAATCTTTCTCTTGCTGCACCGTATATACCGGCCACTACAGCGTGGAACCAATGGAGCGAAAAGAAATAGCGCGTCCACTGATGACGGCTTCGCTATCAACGAGCAGGAAAGGCCACGTGGTCCTGAACACGGTGTCATTGCGTTCTCGGCACGCAAAGCCGCTCTCTTTACAGAAAAAAGAAAGAAAAGAAAAACGCCCGTGGCGTCATACGGGAGCACACTGAGGCGCGGCCCCGTTATCTCGCCGTCGGCATAACAGCAAGGTGTACGTTCGAGGTCCGTTATACGCGCGTGCCTTCCCCGTTTCTCGGCTTAATTGCGTGCAGCGCCACAGAGCCTGCTCGAGCGTCCGGAGCTCTTTGCAACTCGTTTACTGAAAAGACGGGCGCTCTAAAGCAGGTATGCGAGTAGGAAAGGAAAAAGGACAGCGAATAGAAGTTCGGTCTTCACGTTCACGAGGCCGCTCACGCTTTTCTCGATTTCACGATCGCGACACTACGGCCAAGAGCTCAAACAAATTAACGTCAGCCCTGATTTGATGATCATCTGACGAAGAAAGAAGTCTTCAACAAACGACCTTGCGGCCTGTTATGTATTTTTACTTATACGGACGTATGTGCTAACGGGAGTCAAGAGTTCCCAGGCCCCGCTGCGAAACGAATACATTAATCCTGGCGTACGAGATGTTGAACAGCCCTGTACGTACAGGCCTTATCCAGTAATATACATGTGATAAAGTAATCCGTCCACTAACTTGTCTCGTACTTTTTTTTTCGCGCACTCATCGAACAGCGTAAACAACATGACATGGCGCTGTTTTTTAAAGGCGTCGCAACTATAGGCTGAGTATCATTTCCAAGAAGGATGAAGATGGCGACAGCATCCTTGCGCCTCGCGTGTATCTGAAAGTGGTTGTCAAACAAGGAAGCGGATGCCTGCACGCAATTCAGCAACAGTAGACGCGCGATCTCTATATAAGGCCGGGAAAGGCGCGCATGGTTTCATTTCTACAGCCCATGTACGCAATATGTCGTTGCGAAGCAACTCGACGGCGAGTGAACGGAGGAGCATCACTCATGAATAATAGATCTCCACTCCCGAATAAAGGCGCTTACATGCTGGTACATGTCTTCTTTTTGCTGTTTTTTAACACTAGATGTGTTCTATACTTGTATACAATCAAGCAGTTGGTAGTTGGCCTTCCCTTTTCTCTGCCCTATTATTATTAAGCGTGCATGGTTCAAACTTTGCGACAGAAACACCTTCAGCGAGGTTAGACACCAACTATTCCAAGAACAAGTTCTTGAGGTGCAGCGAGTTGTATTACCTCATCTTCAGCACTGCAGCCGCTCGAAAAACGGGAGCGAGGAGCGAGTGATCACAAAGTTCTCAGAGCATTGCAGCCACGTGCGACACAAGAGGAGGTACGTGAGGAAGAAGTGAGACGTCACAAAAAAAGTGAACGGAAACCCTGAATAGACTAAATGCTTTGTACGCAAGCAACAACAACAACAAGAACAAAAAAAAACGCAGCTGAAGCGAATTTTGCGCATGCGTGCAGAAAGTTTACAGGTGGAAAGTTCGCTGGCAAGAAGTTTGCGGGTACAACGTGGCAGCAGAAAGCACAGGACCGGTTTGATTGGCGGTACATGGGCAAGCCTTTTCCCTGCAGTGAGCGTAGTCAGGCTGATGGTGATTACTTTAGAGAATGAAGTATGGAGTTTGAAGTTTATTGATAACCGAAAACATACAACAATTATTTGCCAAGTGGTCGAATGGGAAGGGGTGATGAAAGGGCAACTGAATGCCTGACTGAGCACCGACCCCTGCCCTGGCCACAATAATGCACAACACTCAGTAATTACGTATACATATATATATATATATATAAAGCCTAAATATGCAAAGTATGATTGCATAAATACAATATACTGTCAAAACACAATTTATAAATCAACTTAAAGCATAAATAGACAAATTCAATATATGATGATGGTAGATTTTAGTGGCGCAAGGGCAACTCAGGCCAGAGATCGCCAAACACACGGTTTTTGGTCGATTTGATTATAAAGAGTCTACTCAGGGTGGCAAGAATAAAAGAGTAGTGTATAGGACTTAAACTTAGGTGTAGTGACTATGTGTGATGGGTTTAAAACGGGCTATGCTTATGGGTTTTACAAAATCATGCCGTGTCGTCAACAGTCCTTGTCAAGACAAGGAGTGCGTGCTGCATGACATTTGATAAAAATGTCTCAGCGGTTCTCTCAGGATTGAGAGGAGGCTGAGATTAGTGAGAATATGTTATGGAATGAAGGAAGCTTACACTAGCTAAAAACTTTAAGACTACTTTTGGGGGAAACAAGGGAAACAAGGGGAAACAAGGAAATAAAATATAGCGGAAATACAATAAGTGCAGATATACACCGAAAAAGAAAAAGAGCGAGAAGAAGAAGAAAAAACGGTGGGATGATCCCGTGTTACAATAAACCGTGACTTTTAACGAGCGAAAATATTCAGGCAAGTGGTTCACGGGATATCACAAATTCGAAGCCTGCCTTATCCGCATCCTCCACGCTGCGGAAAAAATTGCACCTGAACTGGAAATCTGCAAAGCCCTTGCACTTCGGCTTAAGTGAAA
The DNA here is from genome assembly GCA_013436015.1 of Rhipicephalus annulatus. Classification (NCBI taxonomy): domain Eukaryota; kingdom Metazoa; phylum Arthropoda; class Arachnida; order Ixodida; family Ixodidae; genus Rhipicephalus; species Rhipicephalus annulatus. Next base: position 35,442 of record WOVY01001780.1, on the reverse strand, counting down.
TTGAATTCACCGCGCGTTAACAAAGTCGCGAATTTACATACGAGCTACGATTCCGGGTACAGGCGAGAGAACGGACCCAGACCAATTCAGGGCACGGAGCTGTCAGTGAGTAACAAAACGGGGGGCAGCCTCGCGAAACTTGCAGTGCGCACGCCCATGGATGTTCAAGGTTCACAATGCCAAGCTAACTGATTACCGCATTGGGCGCGTAACGTTGGCAAGGCAACGCGCAGAGAGATACGTGCGTTTTCTTTTATATGCGAGCCTTGGCAGCGGGGTGGGTTCAAGGTTTGCGCAACGAAAGAAAGCCGCGCCACCTCACAAGAGCGCGAGAGAAATGGATGAGCGAAATAAAGAAACGAGACAATTCAGAGGTCACCCGAGGAATAAAAAGAGAACGTTTGAGTAATCGGGTGGCCTTGCTCTAAGCTCCTCCCGATTTTACACTTTTCTTTTATTGCCTGTGCTAAAAGCTACCTCTATCACTTCAAGGACGCTTACCGCTCTCGTATTTTTAGACCTCGCCCCTCTTCGCAGCGGCCGAGGAAAAAAACAACGTGGTTCCGTAGTGGCGGCGCCGATTTAGTCACCTCCAAAGTATATGAAACGAAGAGGATATTCGTCTTTGGTACCACGTGCAAATGCGGCACAAGATGTAAAAGGTGGTCATGATTTTACGCGCTACCGCAGACCACGACCGACCATATCTAATGCGAGTGTACTGCTTAACAAGTCCGCCGCGGTCGTGTAGCTGTTACGGTGTTCCGCAGTTGACCAGAAGGTGGCGTGTTCCCTACCGGGTGCGGCGATCATATTTCGATGGCGCAGAAATGGTGGAGGCTCGTTTGCTGTGCGACGTCGGTGCATGCTAAAGAACGCCCAGGTGGTCGAAATTTCCGCAGCCCTCCACTACGGCGTCCCTCGTAGTCACATCGTGGTTGCAGGATGTAAAACCAGTAGTTTTATTACACATAATGCTTAACAAAGTCTCGCTTGATTCCTTATGAACTTCCGTAATGCAAAACCCTCATTTTCCTTCTCAGTCGACGTGTCCCGAATGCTTTCCGCACTTACCGTGGCCTCCGGGATCAGAGGGAACGGATTCTTTCTTATCCTCACGTGGTTTCGCGGTGCCTCCCTTAGTGGCTCCCATTCGATATGGTTACGATGTGGCACCATGACGCCATACGGACGTCCCGACTACCTCACGATCGACATCACCAGGTGACGTCATATTGATGGCATGAAGACGCCATGATAACGTCGTAGGTTGACGTCATCACATTACTTGCTAGATCACTCGCAGTGACGCCGCTAAAGTGGACGGTCTTTCTTCACGCTTTATGAGCCTTCTATGAAACAAATACAGAGCAGTACTTCAGTCAAAAGCGAAAATTATTATTATTATATTATTATTACTATTATTACTATTACTATTATTACTATTACTATTACTATATTATTATTATTATTATTATTATTATTATTATTATTATTATTATTATTATTAATTATTAATACAAAAGCAAAAAGACACGAAAGAAAAATAATGCGGCCACGTTGAACCCAGTGACAAATTTATCAGAGACGCACCACGGACGACGGGACATGTTGTATAATCACTCTAGCGAGCGTTTTTCGGGACGTTTCAAATTTCTGAAGTTAATCCGCGATCGCGTACCTGTTTTCCGAAAGCTTAATATATTCCCGGCGGCCGCGCCGGCCTGTTTATCAAAGCTCCCAGGGGGGTGGCCTGCGCAGCTTCCATGGGCGTCAAGGCTGAACTCGGCTCGCGCACCTTCTCTCTACTATACGCCCAATCAAATGCGTGCAGCGTGGCGGAACCTGCGAAACTACTATAAAGGAATTGTTGATGTGTGCAACAGCAAAGTCACCCAGGTCTTTTCTCTCACTCTTTACCAATTCGAAACCCTCCTTATCCCTTCCATTGCAAGCTACTGCCGAGGTGTCGCACCCTGAGGAAGAAAGTTGAGGGGGCTTACTCTTTCTTTTCATTTTCTTTATTTACCAATCACAATCTCCCTGAAACTCGGCCACATATTCCGCGCTAGAAATCCTAATTGAGTATACCGTCTTTGTTAATGTGAACGAACAGACGATGACGCCAAGGAAAGTACGGGGGATGTTCTTTGTAGCACTTGTAATGTAAATGTGAATATAGAAAAGCGGACGCAAAGATAACTGCCTGCTGGCAGCGATCCAAGGTCGGCGCTTCGGGCCCAGCCTGTGGCAAGTGATCTATTCGTCCGCTTTTCTTTATTCACATTAACACCACAATTACTATACTGAGAACACCCCTAATCCTTTCCTCTGTATAATTGTCCGTTAGTCCTTATTACTATTTCGTCAAACGAAGCAAAAAAAAAACGAGACCTTTATATTTCTTTGTATCACTTTTGGAGGCTCCTCCAGTACCGGGTTATATGCAAATATGAGATTGCTCTTCATTGTGACCAGACAAAATGCGCGCAAACTCTTCAGAAAACAGAACAGAGCGCTCGTGTTGTCAGTCTTTGCAGGGTCTTCATATTAACGCGACAACGTTAAACAACTCCCTTTGCAGAAATTATAGCGTCGACATCCACCTCGTTGATTGTGAGGGGTAACTACACCGGGGCGGCAGCTCAGATTTTGTCTCGTTCGTATATATATTCGTAGCTCAGATTCGTATAGCTCAGATTTTGTCTCGTTCGTATATATATGTCTTGTTCGTGTATATAAGATTATATATATATATATATATATATATATATATATATATATATATATATATATATATATATATATATATATATATAGGCCTAATTTAACGCAGGCCAACAAATCGGGCTATAGACTGCTCGCTCGGCAATCTCCCAAGAACGCGCTAGTTCAATATTGCGAAAGGGAAAAAAAGATGCGCAAAACACACACCTCCAGGATAACGCGGGTCTCGTTTTTCAAGGTCGCGTAAGTACATGAAGGTACAAAAGCGATTATTCTGTCAACATGTACAGTCTTGTCTCTTTTGTTGGCCTATTCCGTTTTGCATTTTTACGCGAGCTCGTTCTTAGAAAAATTCACTATTTAAAGAATCTTCTTACGTGTCGTCTAGCCACGCCGTGGTGGTCTAGTGGCTAAGGTACTCGACTGCTGACCCGCAGGTCGCGGGCTCGAATCCCGGCTGCGGCGGCTGCATTTCCGATGGAAGGCGGAAATGTTGGAGGCCCGTGTACTCAAACTGGGGGCACGTTAAAGAACCCCAGGTGGTCGAAATTTCCGGAGCCCTCCACTACGGCGTCTCTCATAATCATACGGTGGTTTTGGGACGTTAAACCCTACATATCTATCAATGACGTGCGGCCTGCGCCGTATACTGCAAGGAACTAGGTGGACGGCGCGCACAATAGCGCGAGCGTACCCATCGGCTTCCCTGCCATTGAACGACCTCGGCAGTCCAGTTACGCCAATTTGCCGACCCCATGCGCTTGTAGAAGAGTTAGCGCACGCACGTTCAGTTGAAGACAAACCTACCCCCCCCCCCCCCAAAAAAAAAAAGCTTCCTGAAGCTAACGTGGTTGCTTGGGCGAGTTGGTACGGCATAATTCACATAAAAAACAGCGCCAATAACGAGGGACAAGAGAAAGAAGGCGACAGACAGCGGCACTGCTTCCTGAAGGCCGCCAGAAGAGTTATATATACTCGGGCGGCTTTCTCTCCTGGGACCTTTTCGCCTCACACATATGCAGCAAATCAGGACCGAAATCTCCGGGCCGTGCTTCGATAAGTCGTTAATAATACAAAAAAAACGGCGTGACAGCAAACGGCTTGGCAGAATTTTCGAGATTCAGTCAGAACAAAAGTCGCAAGCACATGTCACGACGTGCCTCGATTTGCCTGAAAGCGTTAAATTTGCATATTATACGCATCCCGTGTAAACGCTGCGACATTTGCGATGCCCGTCTGCGCACAGATGACACGAGATGGTGCAGTTGTTGCCAAGCTCGAGATTCGAAATTAATGCAATATAAGCAAGCGCGCTGCTCGTGAGAAACGATGTAGGACCTTCGCACGTGCATCCACGATTATTCCGGTGCGTCAGCATGAGCGTGTTTCATCGTTCATTTTCATGCGATATTGATAACGCACGCGAAGTCGTATCGCCTTCGAAGTCCCCATTGAGTCAGTATAAATAACGAACAATAAAGAACGAAGAAAAAGGGACCTCCCAGCGTCCTGTAGCGACGTCAAATCGATAACGCAGAAAATTCGTTTCAAATTGCGCTTCATGTGGGCTGTTCCCATTCAGAGTGTCAGCAAAAAAGCTGCCGTTGTAGTGAAAAAAAGAAGAAGAAAGAAAGGCAAACAATTCGCGGTGAAGGGATGCTACTATATATGCTGCGGATCAAAACCGTTCGATCGAAGGAGCCTCGTGGATACCTGAGAGCAGGAGCTAACATTCGTTTCACGCAACGATATAAACGATGTCACCAACGAAATGCAGACGTCTTCCCTCCTCACTTCACTACACGTATACCCACGCACAAGGAACAAAAAACAGAAGGGAAAGGATGTCCGCAAGCATTTTGCTTTCTGGGACGAAATCCTTCGATTCGTATACAAAGCTCACTCTATATATCACGACGCAAAGAGCACGCAAACACAAAACGAGCAAAAAAAAAGGGGGGGGGGGAGAAAAAAAGAGAAAACGCCGTTTCACTTTCAAGAGTATTTGAACTGCCTGATGCACGTTGCCGTTTTAGGTGACAGCCGTCTTTGTTTTACAGCGAAAGCTATATTATGAGATCCCAACCCAGGTCACTAGTTGTCTGTCGCCACCGTCGGTGTCCATAATAACATAACGCGAAATTAGAAAAAAATCACATCATATGCACGGAGTGAATGATGATGAGGGGTGCAAAGCATCCACCAGCTTGTCCGTGCTTCTGTCCATCCGTCCATCAGTTCTTGCTTGCTTGCTTGCTTCCGTTCGTCCACGCGACCATTCATGCGTCCACCCGTCCGTCCATCCGTCCGTCTGTCCGCACGTCCACGCGTCCGTTCATCTGTGTGTCCGTCTTCTTGTCTGCCTGTCCGTCTGTACATGCGTCCATCTAGTGAACACTCCAAGTTCCACCATCGCCCATCTCGCATGCCGGTGGCTACGTAAGACAACGACGGAGGATGGACAGACCCATGCACGCCCTAAGGAGCTTCGCCCCTAAAAAACCTTGCACCAAAGGCCCAGTGTAGCTCGAAACCCGGGTCTGCTGGTTGCCAGCCCAGTATTCTACCACTGAGCTACGCCGGTGCTTGTGACTTGATGGCAAACTTGCCTTAGGCAGGCTTGATGTCAGGAAAGCAATCGCGTTAATAAGACTTATAGAGCACTTTCAAACAGTGAAAGAACAACCAGTTGTCGCACAATGCGAATAGCGTAACGAGAGACCCGTCCAATGCTCCAACCTATTACAAAAGCTTGTTCTAGTTCTCCTATTAACTTTGGCGCATGCCCACTTCAGCCATATTTCCTCATCGTCGTCAGCAACTGCACGAACGATTGGCACGAAATTCCTTGCAAGAGTTTAGCGGATACCACGCATCTCAGAAGAATGACGAAAAGCAGCATAGTGAATGCCGGCAGACTACACAAACGGTTCTTATTAATGCCCTAGTGGTTATCAAGCAACTTTGCTTGTAGTAGTTACCAAATGAGTGTTTTGAAAAGGCTCTGAAAGACCGCTCTTCTAGCTTTCGCTGTTGCTGTGTTGCGCCTTCCGCGCAGGCCTGGCGTTTCTTTTTTGTTTTTTTCTTTTATTGTATACAGCGTAGGTATCAACGCATTGACCACTTACAAACGCAATGTTCTTGCGATGTTTTCGATAAACGCGCATGGAGGATGGATTCGGCAGGTGAACGTATATGCATAGACAGGACCACCACGAAGAACTAAAATAAACTACAGTGACGAGACGAATTTTCCAGTTATGCCCGGTGTGCGCATTTATTGCTCCACGAAACGCCTCCTCAGACACCTGCATTACTTGAGGATTTTGTGCGTGCCCCGGAAGAGCGAATATCCGTCGTCAACACGCGAATCAGGTGGGTAAAAATTTTAAAAGCTGAAAGTGGTGATTTATGCTTCCGTTCTACGGAATAGAAATTCATCGTGAGAACACTTGTGGCGAGTGTGAAGAAATCTTTTTCTTCTACCCTAAATGAGTAATAAAGATATTATTATTATATTATATAATAATAATATTATTATTTGTAATTTAAGGTGTTTGTGGATCCCACGCAAAAATAAAACAAAAATAAAAACTACAACACAGACAGTCTTCAGATAAAGAAATAAAAAACAGCAAATATATGCGCACAGACAAACAGGGAACAACGCAAAAAGGCAAGAATAAGAAGACAAGACGATAATATTTTGAATGGGAGTGAAAAATTATGTGAAAAATACACAACTATGCGGAAGGCTTTCTGAAAGACCTAACAAAGAGGAAGAATATATACTTTGTGAAAAACTGCCCTAAAACAATGCAAAGCTCACATAAAAACGACAACCGTGGGCTACGAAGAACATTACCTAACGACACAGTATTCACAGAGTATGTAAATGACACAATGGATGTTTTGCGAGATATAATCATGAATTTGGTCTTTGACGTATTCAGGAAAACATTATTGTTGTTACAACATTCGGAGAAACAACGCAAGTCTTACTGCAGCAAGCGACAGTCGCTAACCTATTGAACTTCCTTAAATATACTGATGTCATCGGGATACAAGAGAAATTAAGAATAATTGATTGCAAAAGAAACATCGTTGACTTAATTCACAATAAGAATAATAATAAAAACGAAACACTATTTAGTATAGTGCACCGTACGAAAACTGACGTACTTCGTTTCCCATGGGCGACTTTTTGCGAGCCAGTTTATTCTTAACACGGATAATTTGCGAGATAATAAACAACACATCTGAGTGTTCAATAAACTACTTATATAAAACTCATCGCAAAAAAATATTTGATGAACTTGTCTGACTTTCACCTAACATATTCCGCCGTCGCTCTTCGAATGTAATTACGCAAGTTCTCACAGCTATTTGAATTTGACGCATCATTCACGACTGAATAGCATTAAGACACGTCGTCGGGTGTCCTTCCGGCTTTTGCATTCCTAGGCGGCGTCACATAAGCACGCAAGCAGTTCTAGGAGCACTGGTGCGCAGTTGCCTCGTATCTCAAGAATATTACAGAAAGCAGCTGTGCGCGTGAATGAGATGAAGCGAGAAGCGTGAGTCAAGTTCGCCACTCTCTCATAGAGGTTATAATACCGAAGGCCACGCACGACGCGCCCTTCTAAACGCGAAGTAACATTTCTTTTTTTATTAGAAAGTATGTGCGTGTGTGTGAAATATTTCAGTAGCTATAGGTCTTTCCTTCTTCGGCATAAAAGAAACAAATGAAAAGCAAAGAAAGAAAAGAACGAAAAAGGCGTTTGTGCCCTGCGACTCGTTAAGAACACAAGGATAACAAATATCATCTTCCAGAATGAGACATTTGTGTGGACACTTGCGAGTACCTTAGCGTCCACCCATTCCAAAGGAGTGAATTGCAAAAACACGTACACAAGAAGGACGTCAGGACACCCCAAAAGCCCTTAAAGCTGGAGATGCGCACAACGGTGGAGAAAAGAAAGAGAATGAAAGATTAAAAGACAAGAAGCAGACCGGCATAAGTTTCGTAAAACGCTAAAAAAATTCAATCATTGTCAGCTGTGGCCGCTTCTGCGTTGGACAGACCCGAGTTAAAAAAGGATGATTGGAACATGAAATATTGATAACCGGAGGCTCACCATCTAATCTCTCTGTACATTATCGCCGAAATTCAATGGATGCGCAGTTTTGTATAGGGGCACATGAATGAAAAAAACACGACCGATGATTGAGGCGTGGCATGCATATCAGCAATAGAGATAGGGCATGCGTGAGCTAATCGTCAATTAACGAACAAAAAGATGAAACCAAATTTCTTAAGAGTAATCTTTCACATGGAACACCATGCGTACCCCATTGGCAGGTTCGCATATATCATGGGAATGCGCAGATACGTTTTCATGCCTTCTTATCCACCATTGCGCACATCTTCAGTTGTTTCAGTTGGCGTTTGTGGTATTTGGATGCACGTTAAAGAACCCCGGATGGTCGAAATTTCCGGAGCCCTCCACTAAGGCGTCTCTCATAATCATATGGCGGTTTTGGGACGTTAAACCCCACATATATATCAAATGAGAGTTTGTGGTACCCTTAATTTTTTCTCGTGCCGGTGTTTGTACGCCCTGTCCTTTGAAAATAATACGCACCAACTAGATCAGCTGTTATTCCAGACGTTATAGATTCAAACCACGGAATTTAGTAAGATACTATGAAGGAAAAAAAAGAAATCACAGCATATTCTCGAGGTGAATGTAAAGGAAAATCCCATGAAGAAACATGCAGTTATACTGAACGTGAGAGCTGTATACGAAGTGCAGAGCACTGATTCGCCGGTCCTTCGGCGTCGCTCGTATGCACGGGCAAGTGGGCGCTGGCTTTTCAAACGTGCATACCGCTCGGCGACTATACGGCGGGAACTAAAAGCTTCTATTGCGATACAGTGGTATTCTCTATACCTTCCTTTTTTTCCTTCGTACTGATCCACGCAAATATCCTCGTAGCCCTCAATTCCCTGTTCTACCCCCTTGCTATATACTTGCTGCACATGGCTGCACATCTTCAGTTCTTTAACCTCCTTCTCCCAAATTACCGGCTCACCCTTACTTCCGTTTCACCCTCGCTAACTGTACTACACATAGCTATTTTCACTCTTCCTCTTCTTTTTCTCCTAACCTTCTCTCCTAACATTCTTCTAAGAATCTCTCTTTTGTTTACCGAACACGGTGGTCTAGTGGCTAAGGCACTCGGCCATACTGACCCGTAGGTCGCGAGATCGAATCCCAGCCGCGGCGGCCGCATTTCAGATGGGGAGAAATTGCTTGAGGCCCGTGTGCATAGAGTTAGACGCACGTTAGGGAACTTGAGTCGGTAGAAATTTTCGGAGCCCTCCGTTAGGGCGTCTCGCGTAATCAAATGGTAGTTTTCGAACGTGAAAAGGACACTAAAGTCAAATAAATATTTACGTGTCTCAATTTATGACAAGATCTAAAACGGCATTATCAACAGCAGCCCTACTCACCGAATAATTAAGGTAAACGCAGAAGAATAGATGCTCCGCAGTAGGACATTCTCAAAACTATAACAATGACGTCAGACGAACCACCTACAATTAGTCACTAGTTATCGGTCTAGCTGCACTAAATGAAGACCTTTTCCGTGCATTAAGAGACGCAATAAAATGCTGCTTGCTCATTTCTGTTTGATTCATGAAAAAAGAACCGCCGGACGTTACTACGGGGAATGGTGAGAGTGGTTCAAAAATTCAATTTTCACGTGGTTACACTAGACAGGTCGTGCAATCTAGTGGGGCGCAGTTGAACCAAGCACGTCTGCCATCTCGGAATCAATGGCAGGAAATTGATAAATGGCCATTGTTGCTGCTGTGGCCTCCGCTGCTTTCATTCTGTCTACTAATGTGGACGACCGCGCAGTAAAGCCGGGCAACATTGTGCACGGTAACAGTGACGTGAGTCGGTCCACTTTTTGAGGCGGGTAATTTGAAGTGCGTTAACTCGATGTGGGCCACTAAAACGTGTTCTTATTCAAAAATAATCCCTTCATTGGCCCAAAAGTCACACTGCGAGGATTCTGGACCGCTATTTCAACAATGAACGTCTACCTAATAGTTGCCTTAAGTGTCCCTTTAAAACCCAATTATTAAACCTAACGTTCCTTTCCCACCTCTTGCTAACTGTAGTATATACACATGTCTATGCTATTCTGTACCCTTCCCTCCTCCTTTCACTCTTCCCCACTCTAAAATCTCTTCAACGTTGATTTCCTTTTCCAACCTTTCGCTATGTTGTACTGCACACAGCTATGCTATGTTCTACCTAACCCTCGGGCTATTCCTCCTCTTCCCCTTCGCTTCCTTTGCAATCCCTCGCTGTACAATATCACACACTGTTATACTGTGCTACACTATGCTGGATATGCGGTAATTTACGTTATGCCCTAAAAAATGCCATCCTTCTTCCCCTTACATCATTTCTTCTCACACTTGTTTCGCTCTCCCCACCTTGTCATAATATAAATGGCTAGTACCTTTTGAAGTGTCATTGAATGTTTTTGGCATTTGCGACGCCCTACATGCCCATTTTATGCTTTGCCCTCTCCACCCTTCTTGTTCTCCTTCCTGTTAGCTTCTCTTTTCCGCAACCTTACTGTACCGTATTATGCATGCCCATGCGATATAGGGCTTCTCCTGCGTGACGCCTTAGACGGCTATGCTATGTTTTTCATCCTCCTCCTCCTTCGTCTTCCAGTCACCCTTACTGTCTTAGCACACGCAAACGAGGCAGTCTTGCCACATCACATAATCTTTATAATATGACGCAGGCGAGTATGAGACACCTGATTTTATTGTGTTCGAAATGTAGTAAAACAGAAGAGGCCCCTTATTTTTCGGCGCAGACATTGTGCTTCGAAATAGAACATTAATACCGGTTGATTTCGCGTGGGTTGTACGTGCCGGGACGTCCTCGGGCGACTAAAATAACACGTATTTCTCACAGCCACCTTAATCCACTGTCTGCATCAAAAACAAAACGAACAGGACAATGTGATTATACGGTGTCGCGCTGCAAGCTAAACGCCATTGTCCGGCACACAAAAGGGATTGTCAAATCGCCTCGGAACAAAAGGCTATAAGCGTCGAGAGATCGCGATATCACAAAAGCCAATTGGATCTATACTCGAGTTTCTCCCGAAACGTGTAACAAAACAGACGGAAAACGACACGACACCGCACGTCGTCCCTGCCTGCCATAACTACATCGCGTTGCTATAGTCTGTTTCATGGGCTTTTCCTCACTTGAGTTATTGTAATGTTGATTTCAACTATTCATCATCATCAACGTCATCAGCTTGATTACGCCCACTGCAGGGAAAAGGCGTCTCTAAAGATACACCAATCAACTCGGTCTTGCGCTTTCCGTTGCCACGTTATACCCGCAAACTTTTTAATCTCCATGGCCCACGTAACTTTCTGTCTCCCCTTCGTGCGGTTGCCTTCTCTGAGAATCCAGTCAGTTACCCTTTATGACCACCGGTCACCCTGCCTACGTGCTACGTGCCCGGCCCATGTCCATTTCTACTCTTGGTTTCAATCATGATATCGTTAACTCCGGTTTGTTCCCTGACCCACTCTTCTGGTCTCTTGAGGTTACACCTATCATTTTGCTTTCCATCGCTCGCTGCGTCGTCCTCACTTTAAGCTGAGCACTCTTTGTAAGCCTCCAGGTTTCTGCTCCGTAGGTAAGTACCGGCAAGATGCAGCTGTTATATACCTTCCTCTTGAGGAATAGTGGCAATCTACCAGTTATGATTTTAGAGTGCTTGCCAAATGTGCTCCACCCCATTCTTGTTCTTCAAGTAACTTCCATCTTGTGGTTCGGCTCCGCGGTTACTACCTGTTCAAAAACTAAGTCGTCTCCTGAGTTACTCATCAAGGCAATGTCATAGGTGAATCCCAGGTCAGTAAGGTACTCTCCATTAACTCTTATCCCTAACTCTTCCCAAGCTAGGGCCCTAAATACCTCCTGTAACCACGCGATGAATAGCATTGGAGAGATCGTGCCTCCCTTCCCTACACCCCTTCTATAATGGAATTCTTTCGCTTTTTTTTATGGAGAACTATGGTGGTTGTGGATGATTCGAAGATTTCTTCCAGTATGTTTATGTAGGGTTCCTCGATGCACTGATTCCGTTGTGCCTGCATTACTGCATATGTCTAGACCGAGTCAAACGCCTTCTCGTTATCTATGAAAGCTATGTATAGGTGTTGATTGTATTCAGCGCATTTCTCTATTACCTCATAGATAGTATGAATATGGTCCACTGTGGAGTATAGCGGGTACGAAATCCTGTTTGGTCCTTTGGCTGGTTATAGACTCTAATATCCTCATAATTTCATTAGCTAATACTTTTGTAGTTTGTAGAGATCAAAGAGTAAGCTGATGAGCCTGTCATTTTTCAAGTCCTTGACGTCTCCTTTCTTATGGATTAAAATGATGTTGGCATTCTGCCAAGATTTCGGTACCCTTTCTGTCAAGAGACACTTTGTATGTTAGGTGGCTAATTTTTCTAACACAATTTCTCCGCCATCTTTCAGGAGGTGCCATGAGCACAGCGATTTCAATTGACAGTGCCTTTAAAAACTTCGCTGCTATAGGTCACCCACACTGCTCGAGTTAACCGCGTTTAATTACGCCTATTTGAAACTCGAATATTCGCCTATTCCTATTTTACGTGCGAAGCACGTAAAATAGGATTAACGTGTTGGGCTGTCGTAAACCCACATATAGCATAAAGCAGGTAAACCAGCATATAGCATAACCAGCTGTAGCACATAGAGCACTCCCTCACGCGTGAAAGAAGTCTTCTTCCTTTTGCTATTCGAGTGCCTTGACAATGACATCAAGTGGGGACATTACTAGTACGGCTAGGGAAACACGACGCCAAAAACCACGTATATAAATTAAAAGGGGAATCAAGGGAACAATCAAAAGGAAGAGAAAGAATGAGGAAAAAATAGGAAGAAAAACAGAACTAAAGAGGAAAAAATAAACTGGAAGCTAGAAGAAAAGAAGACGAGGTAAGAAAGAGGAAACGTGAGAAACGAAGAGGGTTGCTCATCTCAGCACTTCTCTCCGGCTTGACACCACTGTGGGGCGAAATTGCCTTAACCCTTCATATTCTTTCCGATCTGATATAACTATCAGTTAGTAATGCCTGCAAGACATCAGTCTTTTTAACTTCACATCTCGACTAATTACGAGTGGCTTGTGAGACACCTCTGGCGGATAATAATGCGACGCAGCACTGTCATATCTTTAATGCAATACACACTATCATTGTAATTACAATCTGTTTTGAAAACTTAGCACGTGTAACGCAATAAGTCTACGCGTTCACAAAACACCACGGGCCTAAAAAAAAAGTCACCACGGTTGTCTCGTCATGCTGCGCGCGCGTTCTTGCCTTTTATAGCCGTGTACGGTGCTGGTTCGACCCCGGCTACGACCCCCACTGGTTCGACCCCGGCTACGACGGTCGCATTTTCGATAGAAGTGAAAATATTACACGGCTGTGCCACGCCCTCAACTACATCATGCCCGCAATCATATTGTTGCTTTGTACGTAAATTTCCGGCAAGCATCGGTGTTACCCGACCAGAAGAAGGAAAAAAGTGTTTTGAATGAGTACTACACACTACAGTTATGATTGATATAATGAATAAGACAGACTATAACAACCACTGTGCGCTTACGAAAACGCAAATGAGGCAATAAAAGCCGCAGCAATAAACTGTTCATCCCAGAAGAAAAGAAAGAGGAAGTATAATAATGTAACAAACATTCTGGACCTATAGAGCAGACATACATTGTAACAATGCCCTCGCTGCCAAGGGAGCGGGATGGAGATGCGATAAAATAATGAAAACAATAGGCGTTCTTTCTGCTTTTCTTTTCTAGTGCACAATGAAGGGCAGTTTGCGGTGACACCGGCTTAGAAAAGGCGAATGTAAATCAAACGGCTCAACGAAGTGAGCCAGCTGGCAAACTGCAATTTATGCGACACAAGTCACGATAACGCGTGCTCAGCGAGAAAAAAAAAGTGCGAACGCGAACGAAACGTCACTCCCGCGCGTGACAGATGCACCGGTGAGTTAACGTTATACTGACTTCCGGCACTACTCAATCAGTGTATACGCAATCAATTTTTGTACCGACACTGTATATCAAATGTGCTTGTAGCCTGGTCATTTCAGACCTATGTACGTTATCTAAAACAAAGTTATCCCAACAGAAATCGGATAATGACAATTATCACGGCGAAGGACGTAAGGGCGACTCTGCGAGAACGCTAATTAGGTGGCGATAGGGGCTATAGTTCATATACGTCTTCATGCTTCAAACGATAAACACAAACAGTGATGCACAAACTAACTACGACCATCCTGAAGCTGTCATGCAGCTTTCTGCACAAGACAACAGCTTAACCCAGTTTACTGCAGAAGTCATGCTGCTAACTGCAGTTTCCTGCAGAAGCCATGAACCAACTAACCCAAGAAAACGTTTCTCTAGGACCGTAGCTAAGCACTGTGCAAACATGCCAAGTGCATCCCAACAGGCCGCCTTGCCCGCAACACGTACCCAACGGCTTTAGATATCTGCAGTTTAACGTCCCAAAACCACCATGTGATTATGAGAGACGCCGTAGTGGAGGGCTCCGGAAATTTCGACCACCTGGGGTTCTTTAACGTGCACCCAAATCTGAGCACACGGGCCTACAACATTTCACGCCTTCATCGGAAATGCAGCCACCGCAGCCGGGATTCGATCCCACGACCTGCGGGTCAGCAGCCGAGTACCCTAGCCACTATAGACCAACATGGCGTGGCTACCCAACGGCTTTCTATTACGCGTTATGAGAGATGCACCAGTGGCGCCATGCATGGTTTGGAAGTCGGGTGTCAGTGCTGGAGTTCAAGAGTTGGAATGCTGCTATAGGATCATTGTGAACGCATTCATTCAAGTGCATCTGGTGCGCAGTACTCACGGATCGAAAGCACGAGCTAAGCGCGAATTGAAGCCCGAATTATCGTTTCCGGTGCTTTAGTTTCGCGTCTCATCAGCGTGATGTTGGCTCCTGCATTTACAACGGGGCCAACATTGCCATGGCCACAGTCCACCTCGGTGGACCAGTGGCTAGGGTGCTCGGCTGCTCTTCGAAGGTCGCTGGTTCGATCCCGGCAGTGGTGGTCGCATTTAGATGGAAGCGAAATGGTTTAAGCCCGTGTAATTTGCGAAGTCCGTGCACCCTAAAGAACACCCTATGGTCAAAATTTCCGCAGCCCTCTTCTACGGCGTCTCTCGTAACAGTACCGCGGCTTTGGGACGTCAAACCGCAAACGTAACCAAAAATACAATGCGGTGACAGCGATACCTGGCACCGTTTCGCAGAGGTTTCTGTGCTGTACGTGGTTGCCCTGGAAGAAGGGTAAGACGCTGCATCTGACCTTAGGTGCTCATAGGAATGCTGTATGTACGCCAGTTATAATGTAGCCAAATGCAGCGAGCAACTGCCGAACAGCTCGGTGTCTGCTGTGGTTGAATTCGCACACAAGATGTCGCCACAGCCATTGCTGCCATCATCTGCGACACCGATTAACGCCCATGAAAAGGTAACGAATGCACGGAAAGGCAAAACAAAAAGTTTACACTCGGCTTTCTCCGTTCACGTATTGTACTGTCCTTGAGAAACGCCCACACGCCAACGACATATACGGCAACAGAATCAAAAGTCCCCTTTCCCTTTCTGTTTATTCCTGTGCTTGAACTGACAGTTATACCAGACATATACGGCAGCAACGGAATGACAGCCCGTGACCCTTCTTCGGACCACGACCTATATATACTATCAATCTTCACGACTGTTGTCGCAAAACCAGATGAGAAATAAGCTGTATCATTAGTTGTATCACTGCGTATATATGCACTTGCACTAGCAAAGTAAGCAGCACAGTGATCGAATAATTTTGCTGTATGGTTCTCGGCGTAACAGCGTCATCAACTATGCTGATTACGCCCACTCCTATGGTTTTGCTTTTTCTAGTATTTCCATGTCAAGCAAGAAGGAAACAAACTGGAACAAGATATAAGTTGCATCCAGCAGCGAGACGATATGGTCGAACCTCCTGTGCAGTCATCCTTTTTGGCCCTTATTTTCTGAAATAATCACGTTACCCTGCTCGAGTGAGTGGTACTGTGGTACACTAGATTGTGCTGAGATGGTTCTGCCCAATGCGTTTGGATAACCAACGCGCACATGGTCGGGATGTCTTTGCAATAGCTCTGCGCACATTTCCTTTTAATGCGTGTGCTACGCTTCAAAATTTTCCATTACATCTTGCACAGTTATAGTCCTTGCAACATGCGACAGCTGCAAACGCAGGCGTTGTTCGTTCGGCTGAGTGTTCCGCTGAAGGCAGCTGTTGCAGCGTGACAAAATGCTCAGGCTCCTCGTAATATTACCACGTGTTGTGCCGACACTCCTGGCTTGATAGTATTTTACCTGATGATCCCTTCTATTATTTTCTTCTTCTAACGCAAATAGTGAGGCGCGTTCAGTCCCGCTAGAGCTACGCGTGGTTTTCGAAGCGCAAGCCTGTGCTTAAAGGGGCCCTGAAACACTTTTGTCAGTAACCATGGAATGGATTCACTGGAAGAGCATATTATCTCACGAATTCAATGCCGCAAACATTTTAGAAATCCGTCCAGTGCGAGTGGAGTTACAAAGGTTTGTCGCATGCTGCAATTCCATTCTCTCTTTTCTCGTCCCGACAAAAGCACTGGAAGCTAAGCAGGGAGGAATGGCAGGGCAACAGAAAAACGTCACGCGCACTTCGCGACCTTGAGCACTTTTTTTTCTTGGAATTCGCGTCTTTTTCAGTGTGATCGAGTGTGCACGCGTGGACAAGTAGCGGTCTTCCGAGGCAATCTCTGAAACGAGCGAGCGCGCCTGTTCAAATCAGCCTACCGCTGATAGACGGGTCGCTGAAGTGTGATTTTTGGGCATATAACGTGATTTGTCGAAAGAAGTGAAAGGAGTTTTTAGCTGACTCTCATAATTTGCTGTGAATTCCAGGCCACGTGCTGTGCTATATTTGGCTCGCGTGTTGTCGGGAGCTTCTACTACCGATCGGCAGCGTTTTCTGACAATGCTCAAGAAGTGTTGCAGGGCCCCTTCAAGATTGTCATGTTTAGTACAAAGGAAGTACAACTTTAGCAGCGTTTAGCATGTTCGGCTCTATTGGTAAAAGTGCGCTTAAGGGGGCCCTGCAAAACGCTTTCAAACAGCCATAGAATGGAGTCACTAAAGGAGCTTCTTGCTACATGAATTTACTACCACAGTTTTTCTGTTCTTTACGAGCAGAGCTACAAAGATTTGTAGCACGCAGCAACTTCATTTCCTCTTTTCTGCAGCGACGAAAGCGCTGGAAGCTAAGCAGGAGGAGGGTTGACCAGAGCAAAGAACATACGTCACGTGCACCTTATGACCTT
Source organism: Rhipicephalus annulatus (assembly GCA_013436015.1). Taxonomy (NCBI): domain Eukaryota; kingdom Metazoa; phylum Arthropoda; class Arachnida; order Ixodida; family Ixodidae; genus Rhipicephalus; species Rhipicephalus annulatus. The sequence continues at coordinate 18,151 of WOVY01001780.1, read as the reverse complement.
GAGGACTTTATTTGTAATACGCGGCTTTCGAGTGCGATCACGCATGCACACGTGAACAAGTCACTGCCTCCAACGGCGAGCCCTGTAAAGACCGAGCGCGCCACGCTCTAGTCAGCCAATGACCGATACAATGGCTGTGACGAGTGATTTTTGAGCTTGTAGCAGCACTTGTCCAGAGAAGAGAAAGCAAGTTCTCGCTGTCTTTGAGAATTCGTTGTAAATTCTAGGTCGCCTACAGCGCTGTAATATTCGGCTCGCGTTTTTTTCGGAAGCCCAACTTCCGATCGACAGTGTTTTCTGACCATGCTCAAAAGGTGTCAGGGCCCCTTTAAGAGCAGTCATAGTCTTCAACATAGGAAACTAGCCAAACGAACAGCCCGGTTTGAAATTAGCATAAAAATTTCTTTAAAAGGTTACTATATAAACCCAGATCGGGCGCTGATAATATGTGGGGGACAAGCGTTGTAGCCAGCACCATATAACTAAGTTCGTGGTGGAGCGATGGGAAGCGCACTGAATCGCTTAAGCAGCCGCTTGCACCTTCAGTTACTTCAGTGACGTTTAATTATTTCAATAAATCCCCATAAAGTACCAAATACGATAAAATATCTCCAGGCACAGGAACGCAATATGAATATTAGCACACAAACTGTTCTTGTCGATTGGTTGCATTTCAAACACAATAACTAGTTTAGAACGATGAACTCGCTAAGCTACAAAACCGAATACAGGTAAGAGAACATTTTACAACCGTCCAATTCAGAATTATCATTCGCTACCGGCAAAGACCAATACCACAAGCTGAAATATGGTAGAATGTAAAAACATGGGGGATAATAAATTACAGCTGAAATCATTGCAAATATAATGGCTGCGTCCCATTGCAATAAAATAGAAATGTGGTTCAAGTAAAAGGTCTGGACTCTTCTACACGGGAACTTCAAAATTATGCGTCCCCTGGTTTTCAAAGGAACCTAATAGCAGACACATACCTAACGATCTTCCAAAGAGTGATTCTACGTTAAAAAAGTCTCATTGAAATTTCAGAGAACGCACAGACGCCACTCTAAAAAAGTAATCTTTTTTTGTCGCACGAACGTCTCAAAACGTTCGTAAAGTTTCTGACACCTTATGGCTCAGATGATGGGCAACGTTGTAAATTATTCAGTCTGCTTCAAAGTACGCGTTCAGCAGTTTTATTTACCATTCAGTTTTTTTCCTATACTTCACCATATTATATGATCTCGTGCACTATGTTTTTTTCTACTACATGGTTGCCCGTAAAAAATGTTCTGGGATAAGTGTTTACTCCAACGTTCCTTTGATTGCTACTAAGCCTTCGTTACATGAATGAACTAACAATTCTTTCAGTGTACTAGATGAAACAATTTGCAAACGTTCAAGCAAAATGCCACGTCAACAGGCTTCTGGAAATTTGCAGAATCCAAGACGAAGCAAAGCCTATGTCAACAACACCATAGATGACGTCTTGATTGACCTACAAACATTTCCAGTTGGCGCCATGGCTATTAGCTTGCAACTTTTACATTTTTGGTAATACTTATTCAATATGGTTTTACTTGTTCGTCAATATCAAAGACAATTCGTAATACCGCTCCCGTTCTATTAGGCTACAAACGAGGCGACAATATTAAATGACGCGGCTACTTTGGCTACGTTTCGCTCGAATTCTGGCACCTTTTCGTATTTACTTAACGGCAACTCTGGTCAAAGCGCACAGCTCAAGCTGGTCTTATTTTTCATCATTGTACCCTCCATCACTAAAACTGAAGATCGCGCGAAGAATCCTGCGAGATGCACGTATATGCGATTTTTACGCATAATCGAACTTTACGCATAATTTTACGCATATTCGAACTTCATATAGGCGCGTTTAAATGCACAGTAAAAAAAAGAATATTGCCCCAGATTGCCCCAGAAGTACACTTTCGTAGTTATTCCGCGCTACCTTTATTGCTAAGAGAGCCAAAATAAAGGTTCAATATCGATTTTTTAGAAAACGGCACCAAATGTCTAGCACTCATTCACCGGATAGCTGAAATGACTTTTCGAGTATTGTACCTATAAGACATACGTTATCTCCCATCCAATCATGAGTCGCAATATGATGAAAGTCGACGTATCATGCCGAAACACCTCTCTCTCTCTCTCTCTCTCTCTTTCTCTCTTTCGATGGAGTGCTCAACGCGGGAATGCGAGGGCGAGGCGATTACAAAAAAATGCCGCAAGCTGAGCGTCAACGCACTGCGACAAATCAGGACGTCGTATTGCAACACAAGCACGAAAAGCGTAGAGCAAAACGAGGACTCGCAGCCCACCTAACGGAACGCTTATCAGTGCGTTGGTCAAGAAATTTAAGAGCCGCTTCTGTCATGACCTTGATTGTTGCTGTACTATATACACGAGCGCCCATGCTATTATGCACCGATGCCTGTTCCAAGATCCCAGAAAAGTTCCGTAGCAGTGCTTGCGATTTGCATCATTGTGAACAAGTCCTCCATATGGAAGCCGAAACGTATTTTCTTTTCTTTTCAAGCTATCACTCGTTCGGTGTACTTCCTTTCATATTGTTTCACCCCGACGGATTTCCGTCGAATTGCTTCATTATTGCGGACCGCTTAGAAGAGTGGGAGAGAAGTGCACGAACACGAGCACTTGCGTAAGTGTTTCCACAGTCGTTTTCCCGTCCTCTAAGCGGGTATTTATGCACAAGGTGGCAGTGAATCGATACAAACTAGTCCAGACAAGTATACCCTCCCAAGTTACGATTCCGTCAAACCCTGGATTTCAGTGCTCGTGGAAAAGTTCACATCGAACGAACATCCACGGTCCTAAATGTCATAGTTTCACGCCACAAAACCACGATATTAGGGAGTTTCAGAATAGCGCACCGCGAGCCCTTGCGGTGCGGTCGCTGCGAATGCGTCGTAACGCGAGTCGGCGTTCGCGTTCACGGCCCGCCTGCAGAAAATCCGAAACAGCGTGCGGCGATCGCGGCCCGAGATGTGCTGGTGTGGAAGCTATGTGTAGTTTCCGTCCATTTCAGTTTGCGGACCAGCTAAAGTCCCTAGATTGTTCCCTAGAATGGGCAAACGTCATTCTAAAACTCATATGGTGCCCTCTATGCCCATAACGCCCACAGTGTCTGCAAACGTCATTCTGAAACTCCTTATTGGAGATGCCGCAGAGGATAGCTCCGTAAATTTTTCTATCGGATTGTTTTTTTTTAACGAGCACCTTAATCTAAGTGGCGTAGCATTTTCACCTGCAACCAAAATGCGGCCGCCGCGACAGGGATTCGAACCCGCGACCCACAAATCAGCAGTAGAGCACCATAGATCACCGTGGCGGATAATGGACGCTGTTTCACGGAGTTAAAGAAAGAACACCCTTTGGTTGATCTAAAGTGCCCATCTTTTCCGAGACATGCTATTCAACTTTTGTCCTACATAGATATTCATCGTCGTCTGCTCTATAACCCCTCGCATGAGACAGTACCGGAGCAATAGTGACAGACTTGGCAAGTGTCTTAGTGTGCCGACACCAGCATTTGTTATAAGTGCGAAACATTTCTTAGCGAACTTCGACGACATTGAGCGTATCTATTTATCTAGCCGCCCATGACTTAACTCCCCTGCCCATTTAAATAGTGGTATCGATACCAAACTTGGTATGACATGACTGTATTGCGAGCACAATTGACTAGTCATAACACGAAAATCATGACATGTACGTCACGAATGCCATCATTTACATTTCATGGTCTTGCTGCTCTTGCGATGCTTTCGATCACGTAACATTTTGTATGACGGCATAGCGAACACAAGTTAGACCCTAAGGCAGAAATCATCATATGAATGTCATGATTTTCTTGTTATGACTAGTCATGACTACACGCCACGCTCATGGTGCGCTCGCGGTCATTTAGCTAGCTTCATATATACTAAATTTGGTATTACGAGACGAGAATGAATGACGAAGTTACATGACGGGTGTGAACATGATAATCATGACATGAGTGTCATGTAAGAAAATGACAACATACCACACTCGTGATGCGCTTGCGGCCTTTTCGCTATCTTCGCATATACCGAATTCGGTATTACGTGACGTGAATGGACGACGAAGGTAAATGACGCTTGCAAGCATAATTATCTTGATATGTGTGTCGTGTGAAACATGATCACATGACACACTCATAGCGTGCTCACGGCCATTTCGCTAGCTCCAAATTTACAAAATTTGCTATTACTTGACGTTGTTCGAACAGACGATGAAGGTAAACGACACTTCCAAACATGATAATCATGGCATGGATGCCATGTATGGCATAATTTAAGCTCACCATGTAACGTTGTGCTCATTTTAAAATGACATATCAACCTTCCTCATTCGTGCTTCAAATATAATCGATTCTCACAGTACGTGGGATATGCCAATTCTTTATTATTATAGAATAAGTGGCTGCAATGAGTGGTTATCTGATTGCATTATCACCAATAGAGTAAGTAATCTTGAATAATACAGGAACTTCAGCTTGCTTAATTCATATTTCAGTTCCTGTGCGGTACAGTACATATTCTCGGTGTAAACGACACTCATAGAAACAACGTCGTGCGCCACTAGGCGCGTATCCCGTGGACGAAGATATTTCCAATGAGATCACACCGATTCCCTTCTCGCGCTTATGAGATTCGCGTGGCGGCCCCGCCGCGGTGGTCTAGTGGCTATAGGGTACTCGGTTGCTGACCCGCTGGTCGCGGGTTCGTATCCCGGCTGCATTTCCGATGGAGGCGAAAATGTTGTAGGCCCGTGTGCTCAGATTTGGGTGCACGTTAAAAAACCCCAGGTGGTCGAAATTTCCGGAGCCCTCCACTACGGCGTCTCGCGTAATCATATGGTGGTTTTGGGGCGTTAAACCCCACATATCAATCGAGATTCGTGTGGCGCTAACGTCATCATGTTCTGCCAACCTATAAAAGGTCGCAATCTTGGCCTGGGAATTCACTAAGTCAGTCAATGTCTCCAGTACAGTACAATGCGATAGATTGATACGTGGGGTTGAACGTCCCAAAACTACATATAATTATTAGAGACGCCGTAGTGGAGGGCTCCGGAATTTTCGACCACCTGGGGTTTCTTTAACGTGCACCCAAATCTGAGCACACGGCTTACAGCATTTTCGCCTCCATCGAAAATGCAGCCGCCGAAGCCGGGATTTGATCCCGCGATCTTTAGCTCAGCAGCCGAGTACCTTAGCCACTAGACGACCGCAGCGAGACCCTTTTTTTTTTCAGTTTGTCTATACATAAAAAAAAAGTTCTTGCGAACTATTGCCGAAGTTTGTACACTCTAACCTGGAGCGTCAAGTTTTATCCGGGGCCTTCTCTATTCCTGTGCTATCGAAGATATAGGCTTCCTACGTGGTCTAAACTTCATTGTATTTGGTTCTAAACACAAGTGTCGCACAATATGAATGTGTTTTTCGCGCTCAGGCGGCTATGGACTTCCACCAGAATACGGGATGAATCCATCACAGTGCAAGCCAGCGAGTGGTATATGTACTACGAACATCAGAGATCTTCCTATACACAGCAGTAAATAAAGTCACGCGGAGTTCACTTCCCTTTGTTTCGATAAATAAGGCAAGAAATTTGCTTAATTCGCTTGATATTACGTTAGTAGCGCAAAAAAAAAAAATCTCCTGCTCCTTAGAACACTGCAAATACTTCGTTATATTACGGAAATACCCTTCTTTGCATTACTAAGAACATTCTGTTGCTGATAATAAAGTGATTTTCCCGTTCTTTGTAAACAAACTGTCCAAGAAATAACGCGAAAGCTCACTGCATTACCCTACGGAAATGGGCTTAAGTTTCAAGCTTACGGACAATTCGAAGAGCGGCCAAGACCGACAGAAGTCTGCATACCTGTCTCTGTTGGTTGCAGTTTGCCGAGATGCTCCTAACGTAAAACGTTTTCGTACGCAGGTCGTTAAACCCTCAATTATACCCGTTTGAAGCTTAGAACAAGAAACCAACAACAAATGAATACGAAATACATTCATACTATACTATACATAGGTGCAGCAGGTTTTCGTTTCGAGGTGTATCGAAAGAATTGATTGGTTACGCGGGCTAACTACTCATTTCGTGACATCGCTCTTTTTCTCCTATACAACCTTCTCGTTGCCATCGCATGCCCTTGTTTCGGCGGGACCACAGAGGGTTGAATACATAAAAACAGTCTATTAAAGTAATCAACCTGTACGCAGTGCTGTCTTTGAACGCCATCTTGTGGAAAGCTGTGTTCATGTAACGCTATAAACTAGGAATGGAGATGACGCACTTTACTTCAGATTCGCATTGAGGTGCTCCTTTCGGCTGTAGTGAGCAGTACGAAACATGTCTCAGTTTCACCCTTTAAAGGGCCACTCACCACCCGCGTTTAAAAACGAGGGGGTCATTTTCTCCTCTCCTTCACACATACGATTCATCCTCCTCGCTCTTTAGTTCTTGAATGCACGTTAACAATATCGACACTAAGCGCTAGAGCCCATCAGGATTTCGCGCTTCTCGGCTGCACGCGGTTATCACCACTTGTGGAGTTTTAAACACAAAAAAATGAAGTTGGTTCGGTTGATTGTGCACAACATTCATGCGAGACAAACAATAATCGATGAGCGGCTGAGGGGCAAAGCAATGCAGGATACAAATCACATGCGATATTTCGGGTACATCAACGAATCGAGAGCATGTACGCTGCATACCCGTCACGGGAACTACTGTGTATACGTCACAGTAGTGCGCCAAGAAGGACGAGAAATCTTAAGAAAGAACATTGCGCTCTTTTTTTGTATTTTTGGATCCTGGTGAGTGGTCCTTTCAGATACAGAGCCAGCTGAACGACTACGAATAGCCCAATCCTGCGCCTTGTTCAATATTATAAATTGACGTGTCCCTATTTAAAACACCGCATACGTTTAGAACAACCTCGGGGGTAGCTTTGTTTAACGCAACAAGTGTGGAAGCGTTTTGCGAATTCGCACTAATGTTGAAAATAATTACTAACGAGGGATATTCTTTTACTCGAAACGGTGAACCCAGGATATAAAATGAAGCACTGACGCCACCACCCCACTGACACATCAGGCGAAACTGGCGACCAACTTCGCAACTAAGCTTTAACCTGACGGAATGACAGGGCCCGAATCAACTGATACAACGAGCCGTAGCAGCGAACACTTGGCCGGTAAATCATTTCTGTTGAAAACATTGCTATCACTGTCACTTCTAACCGGGCGTTTCCGCCACCTGCCCGCAAAGATAGCAGTCTATAGATTCACTTTCGGAACTCAATCCGCGTATTCGGAACGAGAAACAACAGCCGAGGATAAAAATAAACAGAAAACAAAAAAGTGACGGATCGAAATAAATGTTATTGCTTCCGATTACGCCTAATACCAGGAACGCGCACAGGTTTCTACAATTGTCAAATTGTCTCATATCCTTCCAACACTGGCATTAATAGTGGCATTGTGTACAATCCGACGCCTTCCAGCTTTCCTGGTGGATATATTTTATATTCCTTATGCGCGCACGCACACACACACACACACACACACACACACACACACACACACACACACACACACACAGAAACAGTCTTCTTATGAATTAAACAGTCCGTGGCTGTAGCATCGAGGCCACAAGTTCCATGCATACACAACGACGCCTTTTGGATTTTGTGAATTTTTTCTTCTCTCAATATGTACCCGCTTCCGCCTCGGTGGTACAGCGGTGACGGTGCTCGGATAAGTACACTGGCCCAAAAGTCGCGGCTTGGATTCCGGCTGCGGCATTTCAATGAAGGCCATTGAAACGGTAGAAGCTCGTCTACTGTGCGATTCTAGTGCTCGTTAAAGAACGGCCAGATAACCAAACCTTCAGGAGCTCTCCCCTGCGGCACCCCTCATAATCACATGCCGGTTTTGGGACGTGCAAACACTAGATATCAATAATGATGGAGCCCGTGCTACTGGTACGTTCAATTGGATACCAGCCCCTTCAGCTTACATGCAGCTAGCAGAGCGGGAGGCGCTGAGACGGCTGCACAAATGCGCCACCAATTTTCTGGTTTTTATCGGTCATCATTTGAAATGATTGATTGGTTGATATGTGGGGTTTAACTTCCCAGAACCACCATATGAGTATGAGAGACGCCGTAGTACAGGGCTCCGGAAATTTTGACCACCTGGGGTTCTTGTGCACCCAATTCTGAGCACACAGGTCTACACCATTTCCGCCTCCATCGAAAATGCAGCCGCTGCAGCCGGGATTCGATCCCGCGACCTGCGGATCAGCAGCCGAGTACCTTAACCACTACAGACCACCATGGCGGGCCATCAGTTCGAAATAAATAACCCAGTGATATCATTAAAGATTTTAAAGTGAAGGAACGTTTCTCTGTACCACTGTTCAAACTTGTACTAGCAGTGAAATCTTTTGGGATAAATATTTCGAGCAATGAGCTCTAATACGTAGCCCACGTGAAGGAACCAGATTCGATTTTTTTTTTCATAGAAACTTCAACTTCAGGACGATTAACTTTGCTTTCATTCGTCTCCGTCACAAGCACGCGGACACGAAAATATATATCTGAAGTCTATATGCGAATACCGGTTAACTCATGAGCAGTGGCTCAGAGATTTTGCATTGTATGTAATATATTATTCACACGCAATCGCGTCATCAGCAGTTATTATGCTGTTGAAAATCCCCCACTCACATCCAGCTTATCGTGCTGCATTTTTTATATATATAGGAAGATCTTAGGGAGATGAAGTGCTCAGATTTGGGTGCACGTTAAAGAACCCCAGGTGGTCTAAATTTCCGGAGCCCTCCACTACGGCGTCTCTCATAATCATATAGTGGTTTTGGGACGTTAAACCCCACATATCAATCAATCAATTAGGGAGATGAACTAGTACCACTAGAGTTGCAAGCCATATGAAATACAATCTTTCCTAATCTAAGTGTACCACGCGATATAAAACATGGACAGGAAAAAGACAAGGACAAGCGCAGACTATCAACTGAAGGTTTATTTATCCCGCATTGCATATATATATATATATATATATATATATATATATATATATATATATATATATATGACAACCGCGTAGTCCACTTAGATCATGTATCACCAACTGGCCCAATCGTCCACTTCGACAAGCTTTATTTCTGTCTATAATAAAAATTGATGGAGTTTTATTTGCCAAAACCGCGACGTGATTACAATGATTGATTGATGATTGATTGATATGGGGGGTTTAACGTCCCAAAACCATTATATGATTATGAGAGACGCCGTAGTGGAGGGCTCCGGAAATTTAGACCACCTGGGGTTCTTTAACGTGCACCCAAATCTGAGCACACGGGCCTACGACATTTCCGCCTCCATCGGAAATGCAGCCGCCGCAGCCGGGATTTGAACCCGCGCCCTGCGGGTCAGCAGCCGAGTACCTTAGCCACTAGACCACCGCGGCGGGGTGCGACGTGATTACAAGGCCCGCCACATTCGGGCATTTAAGATTTCGACCAGCTGGAATTCTTCAACGTGCACCTGAATATAAGTACGCCGGTGTTCTGGTATTCCGCACCCCAATTGAAACGTGGCCTTTGTGGCCGCGGAATCGAACTCGAGACCTTGAGCTGGGAAGCACGACACCTACGATATACGGCGGGCGTTATCTACAACATTAACAGTTGGATAAAGGGGTTTCGAAGCAATGATAATAGCATAGAGGGGAAGGCTCATTTTATCTATATCAGCGCACAACACAACTTGTTTGACGTCATGCAACCGCGGCAAAGAAGGCGTTGCCACAGATGATTTTCGACGGGCATTTAAAGCGCAGGATCAATAGCTATACCTTGATTGATTTGTGGGGTTTAACGTCCCTGAAACCACCAGATGATTATGAGAGACGCCGTAGTGGAGGGCTCCGGAAATTTCGACCACCTGGGGTTCTTTAACGTGAATAGCTATACCTTGTCGCATTTCGGTGGAAATAAAATGCTCGAGCCCGGTGTGCTAAGAACTAGACACGCATTAAAAGCCCAGGTGGTTGAAATTTTCGAAGTGGTTGCATATGGCAATGTAATAATAATAGTGTGCATTTCGGAGGTGAAACTTTAACGATTGATACTATTGATTGATATGTGGGGTTTAGCGTCCCAAAACCACCATATGATTATAGAGACGCCGTAGTGTAGGGCTCCGTAAATTTTGAGCACATGGAGTTCTTTAACGTGCACCCAAATTTGAGCACACGGGCCTATAACATTTCCGCCTCCATCGGAAATGCAGCCGCCGCAGCCGGGATTTGATCTCGCGACCTGCGGGTCAGCAGCCGAGTACCTTAGCCTTTGGACCACTGCGGCGGGGCAACGATTAATACTATTATGAAGGGTCATTTACGCCAGTATTTTGGCATGGCGCACTTAGCGGCTGACTTTCGCATGCAGCTCGTATGCCGTAGCTTTTAAAATCTGTCGTCATGGGAGCCCTCGAGATGACACTGGCTTCTTCAGCTCTTAATTATAGAAGTATTAATGAAGCCGACTTACTTTTTCGCCCTCGTGTGTATTTTTTCTATCCTTGACTTGAAGAAGAACGACAGACAGTTCAGCGCGGATGCTTCCTCCTGGGGGATTGACGTAGCACAGGCGAAAAATAGAGTAGTCCAGTCGTCAGACGCACGGGGTTTCGCGAGGCTTAACAGAAAAGCTGCGAGCGAGAGCAAAGCCACCGCAAGCTTGAAGAGAAAACAGGTAAAATGGAACGTTCTCGAGACTTCGCCCGAGGCTCCTCGCACGAGCATGCCGAACAGTACGACACAAAGTGCGAGCTGCGTGCTAGCGATCTTCTTCTTCTTCTTTTCCAGACAACAAGAAAGGAAATGGTACGAACAAACCAGAGCAGCCGTTTCCTTTCGGTCAATTTCAAGCAGCGTCTCAGGCTGGGTACATGGGCATGCCGACGGACACTGGGGAAATCGGCACGTAATACGTCGTCATAGCATCACAGATAAACGAAGAGGCGTTGTTTTATCGTTTCTCAAGATTATGAACTTCGTACAGGCGAATAGTAATCCAGCTTCGCCGTGAATCGGAAGAGTGGGCAGGGCGTCTTGCGATTGCCGTTATCAATATAACTCGAAGATCGACACGTGTTTCAGATGAATCTCAGACACACACACACACACACAAATGCGTGTTTTATCTGCTTCAGCAACACACTGCATACCCCCAAAGAACTCACGAACTTCCCGGCTAGTCGCTGTCCTTGGAAAAATCTGCGAAGTTAACCTGCCGGGCTTCTCACCATTACGGAAAAGCTGGCCATGTTCAGCTGAGTATATTCGTGCTAGCTGATTTTCTTATCACCACGGAATCGGTCTAAACGCTTAGAGCACGACTCAGTCTTCGAGTTCATCCTCCATTCGTCAGTTAATCCAGAGCATCGTCGATGCGCAGCTTCCCCGCGTTCATTAAGAAACGGAAAACAGTCGTAAAGTTCACACGCGTCGATAATTCCCAAGTTCCTAGGAGTCCGGCAGTGAAAACACTGTTTGTCCTCATATCCATATACGGTTCGATGACGTTGACGAGGTTGCAGTGCTGACACTTTTGTTTTCATGGACAGAAGACCTCGCTCGCAAGTCAGGGCCACAAGGGCGCACACAGCACACTGGAAGGGACAAAGGAGGAAATCCACATCGTGGGCCAAACGTCGCCGATCTTCTCGCGTTGTATATATCCGGGATGTTGACAGAGACCAGAAGTCGTGCCGAGGTCTTCGCGCCGGTCGCAGTGCACCGACGTCGCCTCACGTCGCGACTTGGCGGAGAACGGGCGCCGGTCCCGCCATGAGTCGTCGACGTCGAAGCACCGGCGATCATCCGTTAAGGCCGCGGGAGCTCGGGCTGCTGCGCTATTCAAACCGCGCTGCGCTCGCGTCGCTAGCCGAAAGAGGAATGTTTTCCTCTCTCGTCGCCGCTGCGTGCCTGCCTGCGTATGTTCGCCGGCGAGCTGGAGCGCTAACCGCGGGAGTGCCGGCAACAGGTGTTCCGTTCATCACACCCTCACGCGCGGCGCCGCTGCTGGCGGAGTTGTTTCGGCGCCGGGGACATCTGAAGGGCGCGCCGGGAACGGCGACGGATGGAAGTGCGTGTGACCTGACACACACATATTAAAGATACTGCCGTAGAAAACCGAGAAACTTCCCGAAACGAATCGATACAAAACGAGAAAATGGGCTAAGAGTGCAATTATGAGCAGGTATGTAATCAAATTAATGTACGAGAAAAATAAGATTGGAAAGCCATAAGCGAGCGAGGGGATAGAAGGGGCGATATGAAAGTGCTTCATTTGACGACTCATTTGTAATGTCACGCGCACTTTTGTGCTGTCATTGTTCGCATTCCGTTCTTCGGCAGAAGCTTCGCGAGCGATTGGGGGTTGCTTTCAACGACGCTCTATTTTTCCATCCTCGCAGCTCTTTTGTTGCATACGCGTCCAAAGTTTGACGTAGCTGTTGTACTACATAACACTTCTCATCTTCTCGCATTGGCGGTGAACTGTAGGCATTGGAAAAGTGGGAGCGCTGTGGCGGATGACGAATTTCATGGTCTCGCTTCTTGTGTTTCATTTCACTTGTTTTTTTTATGAAAAAAATGAACTTTTGTATGCTAAGCCGTATCCTAACGGTGGGTAGCCTTTACAGGCTTGAGTATGCTGCCCAGCGGAGAGCTGAGTTTGCAATGCCGACGTAACCACAAAGGTGTTGCTGTGACATGAATGAATGAAAGAACGCTCTTTCTAATTGGTTAGTCTTTTACTTCTGCAATTCGAGATAAAAGGCAAAGTTTTTGAGAGAAAAAAAAGCACAAAGCTTCCGCTAGCTCTTGCAAGGCCAAAGCACAGCGAAGCTGGCTGATCTCATGATTTCCTGTAGTTGAAACTTGGCGGCTTCAAGGTAAATAACTTCGTGGTGGATTCAAGGTTATAACTTCGTGGTCTCGGCCTCGGTGTCTCTCGCACTCGACTTCCCGGGTGACTGTGTCCTGGCGCCGCATCCGTTTATAAACAGAATGCCGCTCTCGTACGCGGTTCGGGATCATCACATCATCGACGCCTCCTCTTCTCAAAAGCCCTTGAGAAGAGGAGTGCATTCAGAATCGGCTTATCGTTGCCGTTGTTTTTCCCGCATAGTAGCGCGTCTCTCAGCGAAACGCGTCCACCTCCTCGACAGTACACCTTATGGAGACAGCTTCATAATAATGCTTGGGTTGCGGTTGCTGCACATTTGTTGCCCCGGCTAATGCGCGGCTTGACATGACTTCACTTCAGTTGGCGCTTAGCGATGTTTCACTTGGCCAGAGTGCTACGGTGGCGGTCGGCGCGCTGCTGCTACCCCGGTACCACCGTGGCTTGACGTCACAATGGTTGTGACGGGTGAGCTATTGCTAGGCAACGCCACATCGAGGATGTAGGGTCGGACACACTAAGGTTTAAACAGCTTCACTGTTAAAAAAGCATTGTTAAGAGCATCACTTGAAGATTCAACTACACTTGCGAAACATCGACAGATAGTCCTGAAAATTAAAAAAAAAAACTAATAAACAATTGTGTGAGTTGATACTCTGCTTATCTTATGGGAACTGGGAAACGACTGGCACAGGATAGCCTGTGTCAAAGCAAGGTCACCAGCGCACATTTTGCCGCTTCTTATAGCAATATTAAATGCATGAACTTTATTTAAAAATCTATATTTTGTCGATAAGGATGTATAGTCTACAAACCCATGGGCTCTTACGTGTTTATTATCCTCACTATAACATCGCAGAATATCATAAGCGAAAGCTGCAGCCAAGCGTATACATTCTACTGGTTCATTGCTGATGAGCCACCAGGATCCCAAGAACGTATCTCCTGCCAAAAAAGGCCGATCATAATGCCTGCTTCCTCAAGGCGCACCGCAGACAACGGCGATGTCGGTCAATGTCAATTTTGAAATAGTAGTACGAAAGGCGATCAACGGGCTCTTCACATTTCCCACTAGAGTGCACACGTAGAGTAGTGTGTGAATACGGAGAAGGACTGCCATGAACACTCCCAACGTACTGTTATTTCTAAAGTAATCTCTATTTCATGCCCCTAAATACCGATAGGCTTACTAGGCGCGCCCAAGCTCATAAACTCCTGCTGAACATTGATTCCCTTGAGTTCACTCACCTATAATCTCAAACTATACAGACGCTTTATGCATTTATCCCAATAGAAATATTAATAAACGCAACTAATAGTTATCCAGATTGCGCAGGTTTTCGTGAACAATTTATGTTTGCAAGAGCCTACTTTTTTTTAAATCGCTAGCATCTCTGTGTAAAAAAAATCGCAAATACATTCGCTCTGTTTTCTTAAATAATTATTGTTCACTAAATTCCAAAAAGAAAATCTAGTGACCACAAACTACCCCCAGAGTTTACGTAAAGCCGAACAAATTCTATTTCGAGACAGTGAAAAAAAAAAGTTAATCATAGATTCATCTTACAGCATTGATACTATTGTATTCGTGATAGCGAAGGACAATTAATCTTAAAGTATTATCTTAAAGTATTTGAATATAGACAATTATAATAAAGTCATCTTAGGGTATTAAGAATATTGAACGTTCGTGAAAGCTTTCCAGCCACGTACGCAGTGCAAGGTATGTGAAGCGCGATAACATTAAAAGTAAAAGACGCTTTTACAGCGCCCGTCGGCTTTCTCTGCCGAGCTCATTGCCATATGCTCCGAGTATTGTACTTATGTATAAATCACCTTGAACTTTTTCCCCAGGGTTAAGTGAGTAAGCGGCTAGGAGTGACGCACTGGACTCTCTCTCGCTTTGTCGTCGCTCTGAACGTTCTTTTTTTCTCCCTTCGCGCCGCCTAATAGTTCCAAGAAAACTACAAAGAAAGGAAGTTCACCTCAGTTATCAGATTTGTGGTTTTTTAACTCGACTCTGCGATTCTTTTGAACACTTGACGCACGGGATAGACGAGCGAGCCCGATGAAGCGGCGCAAAAAAAAAAAAAAGAGCGCGGCGTTATTGTATAGTTTCGCAATGAGACAACAGCAAGCGCACGAACTCGTCTGCGACCTTGACGACTTGCCGTCTAGTACGTGCTACTTCTATACGGAGACTGAAAGGAGAGCGAAAAGAAACAAGTGCGCACTGGACGCTTTATTGTGGCAATTCGGGCTGATTACGACACAGGGCTATCTTGCGCTGGCAGATATATCTACATCGTGTACACACGCGCGATTCGCATCTTTTTTCTCCCACACTCCACAAAAAAAAAGAAGAAAGAACTGCGACAACGGAAAGACGTGTTGTGACCATCGGTGGAAAACATGGCCGGGATCGTGTAGACGTGCGAACCGCTTCCAACTCCAACTGCCGCGCTTGAAGAGCACTGTATTTAGGCGCTCCTTCGTTATGAAGTTGGGCGACACAGGGGCAAAAGTGGCCAGAAGACGCAAACAAGGGCAAACACGAAGAATCGTAAGAACAAGAAGACGATGACGAAACTCTGTGCATGAATCGACATAAAAAGACGAGCAATGAGCGCACTTCGGGATTTTTTTTTAATTGGTTAGTTGTCTTGCGTTTTTGAGCGCAAAAGCAGCAACGGCTATGATGCGCCAGACACTAGGTAATTTTTATGAGATGGTAAGATGAAGAGTGTGAAAAAGAAAGTTTGTTTGTAATTTGCTTAATTACATGTGGCCTCTAAAAACTGGAAAACATCTTCAATGCAGATTATTGCATTTTCTGATAGCATTAACATTGGGTGCAAAGGAGTTTGCGTTCTATGGACTTCTTTAAAATATTCCCGTCTTCTGTTTTCAAAAACTGTACACGTTATTAAAACATGATTATTAGTGAAAGGTTCGTTGCAATGCTCCCATTCGGGCTTAGGATCTCTTCGCAGTAAAAAATTGTGATTTAGGTGGGTGTGACCTATTCGCGGGCGAGATAGTATGACTTCGATGAAGTGCTTTTGATGATTGCATGATTCCATTCTTGTAGAAATTGCTTGACAGTTCTAGTTTGTTTATGTACTTTAGCTCGCCAGTTTTCCTACCACCTTGCCCTAAACGCTGTCCAACATCTGTTAAAACAATATCTGAATGCGCCTTTAGTTCTGCTACGCTATGGGTGCCCGCCATTGCTGCTATACCTTGTCTGCCTCTTCGTTCCCGGTATGCCAACGTGGATTGGCACCCATACGAGACGGACATTTTTGCCACTTTTCTCAGCTGCTTGCAGCAGCTGAGAAAAGCGGCAAAGATGTCCCCAAAAGTGGCGTAAAATGTCCCTAAGAAGCGGTCCGCGTTCAGGCCTTGCATGTAGGGTTTTCAATCCACTAAGCGAGTCAGTGTATATGACTGATTGCTTTTGGTTTCTACGTAAAATCTCCTCAAGAGCAATAAAAAGAGCATATACTTCCGCTGTAAAAACAGACGCAAATTGTGGCAGTCGGATACAAGATTCCGAGTCTTTTGATATATCAGCACTTCCTGTATTCCTGTGTTTTTGAACCATCAGTGTAGTATTCAAAATGCTTGCTTTATTTTCTTGTACCCCTAGGAAAGCCTGCAGAATGTGCTCCTATGGGGTTTCATTTTTCCTTAAGTGAGTTAGGGTGAAAACGGTGTAATGCGAATAGTACAACCATGGAGCCAGTCATCCAGGTGTTTGAGCAGTGTTGAGCGCTTGATTTGGTACCTTATATTCTAGGCATAATTCTTCAAAGCGCCGGAGAAGTGGTTTTATTATGTGCGGTCTGTTGTTGTACTGTGTTGTGGTACTAATGAGAGAAACAATGGTGTGACATATGTGATTTGTTTTTGATCGCATTCTTAATACGAACGATACTGTAAGCAGCGCTCTTCGGTGTTCGAGACAAGGCCAATTGCGCTCGGGGTACAGACTCTCGACGGGTGAAGTCCTGTAGGCTCCAGTTGCTAAGCGTAGTCCATGATTATGTATTGGATCAAGACGTTTCGGGTAAGATTTCCTTGCCGACCCATAAACCACGCTGCCATAGTCGAGTATGCTGCGCACAATTGAGCGGTATATCCGTAATAGGCAAATTTTATCAGCGCACCAGTGTTCCATGACATCATTTTTAGGACTTTGAGTGACTTGTTTGCCATATTTTCATGTTGTTTATATGAGCAAGGCAGTTAAGTTTGCTGTCAAAGACTGGGCCCAGAAATTAGTATTCTTGTTCCAGCGGCAATGGGCAGTTGTTATTTTGAGAAGAGCATCGGGATACATGCCACACTTTTGCGAAAAAAGACCGGTCACAATTATCTGAGTCGGCAAGCGAAAGCCGTTTTTGGTCAGCCCCTTTGGTCAGTTTGCTGATGGTGAGCTGGAGCTAGCTGTCTTTCACATGTTGAAATACTTAAAGGCCGACATGCTACTTTTTAAGCTTGGTTTTATTTTTTTAGGCATAAGTTCATTTCCTCTGTTTTAAAGTACTGTTTCGTTGAGGAATATATCTCATATTTTCATATCTCATATTCTCATATATATATATCTCATATTCATGTAATTGCATAAAAAAAGCTCTCTATAAGGAGGAGGAATAAATGAGGAAGGACAGGGAGCTCTCTATAAGAATGCCATCAGCGGTAATATATACGACTACCCTACATGTACTGGAATATACCCTTAGAACCCACGCACTCTTTGTGCACTAGAGATTGTATATGTACCGCCACATCTGAGGTGAACATCTCATCGTACTGACGGCCTCACAGAAGTTGATGTTTCTGTACAGATTTCACAATATATGATTGAGTATACCGGCATCTCTTTTTTATTTGTGAGGTAGAAAGAAGCGTTCCCGTTTGCCTGCTTGAATACTAATGAACCTGTGAAGTGTTTACCTTAGGGTGACCGACTCGGTGCACAGCGGCTCTCAATATTTAATTTCTTTCCATGTGCACTCACTCTGTAGCGTTCTACATTCGCGTTTTTTTTTAACTAATGCAACAGCATA